>PVIY010008203.1:0-78093 GCA_004026745.1 Myrmecophaga tridactyla | reverse complement strand
CGGACCCATCCTGTAGTTATTTCCCCAGTTCCGGAATGTATAATTGGCATAGACATACTGAGCAACTGGCAGAACCCCCACGTTGGTTCTCTAACTAATGCAGTGAGGGCTATTATGGTGGGAAAGGCCAAGTGGAAGCCACTAGAACTGCCCCTACCAAGCAAAATAGTAAATCAGAAGCAATACCGTATTCCTGGAGAGAAGACCAGCAGAGACCATCCTGTGCCTTCCACGTAAGAAAGAGCCTCAGTGGAAAGTTAGCTGCCTTTCCTCTGAAGAACCAACAAAATAAATCCCCTTTTATTAAAAGCCAATCCGTCTCTGGTGTGTTGCATTCCGGCAGCTAGCAAACTAGAACAGATTGGGAAACAAAATTAGAAGGGTAGGCATGGTGCATATCATAAGAGCCTTTGAACATCATTCAAATTGTGATGGAAAGCCATTAAACAATTTTAATCAAGGGTGTGACTTGATCTGTTTCAAAAAATATTACTGTGGCTGCTATGTAAGAAATAATGTAGGAAAACAGGAGTCGAAGCAGGAAAACTTGTTACAGGGATGCTTGATTTCCCAGGTGAGAAATGGTGATGGCTTGGACTAAGATGGTAGAAGTTGAAAAAGAGAGGAGTGGTCACATTTTGAATATGTTTTTAGAGAGTGAGTTTCTAGGGCTTTCTGATAGATATTTTTAGTGGTGAGAGAAAGAAATAAATCAAGGTTATGGTAAAATATTTGGCTTGAGCAGCTTGGTAGATGGTGATGACATCTATTGATATAGAAATCTGAAAGGGGACTAAGTTTGAAGTGGGGTCATGAGGTCTATTTTAGATAAATTATGCTTAATATACCAATATCAAGGTTGAGACATTGAAAAAATTGTTCTGATATTCACACCTTGAGCTCAGAGGAGAGGCCAAGAGTAGAAATTTGGGTTATTTTGTGTTTGAAGTTACAGGAATTGGAGAAGAATCTATATTTAGCAATGGGGTAGAAATCCATTTTAACCAGCACTAGTTAAAAATAAATTCATTGACTCATGCAAATGGAAAATCATGAATAAACTGAGTTCAGAATATTAGGCTAGTCCCAGTGTTTCCAATGATGTCATCAGATACAGTCTCTACATCTCCTCATCTCTTTCACTTCAGCTTTTTTCTTCATTATTTTCTTTCTCAGGCAAAATCTCTTCTCATGGTAGCAGAGGTGATCATATAGTCCTTGTAGTTCAACATACTGGGAAGAGGGTCTGACACTTTCTCAGCCAGCACCCAGTCTCCTCTCAGTGCAATGTCCTTAGGATTTAAAAGATAGATCAAAACTTGTTGAATTGAACTCAAAATTGGGCTGTCTGATCTGATTCAGCACAGTGTTAGGTGTTCCTAATTTTAACAAAGTGCTGTCTTCTGAAGTGTGAATTAATTGTTTCTAAATGCAATCCTTTTCAGTCATTATCTTAAATTAAAATGCTGATGTACTCTTAGCAATTGTATGGCTTTGTGGAAGAAACTTTAGCTGCCTGAGCCTCAATTTCATCATCTATAAAATGAAAATGATAATTTAAAAAGTAACAACAATTTAAGATTGTTGTGAGGATTTTACAGAATGAACACAAATTATTTAGTATGGAACTAAGAATATTTATTAAACAGCAATTTACTATTATCATCGTCATCATCATAGTCATCATCATTATCATCATCATCTTCAAAGACACTGTGGCTCTTAATACTTTAGATCTCTATGCCACTGACCTGAGTGTCTTCCTAGTTAACTTGCTAATATATATACATATATATGTTTTGCATTGGCAGGCACCAGGAAGCAAACTTGTGTCTCTGGCATGGCAGGCGAGAAGTCTTGCCTACTGAACCACCGTGGCCCGCCCTACATTTTTTGTTTTGTTTTGTTTTTTGAGGGCATGGTCCAGGAATTGAACCCAGGTCTCCTGCATGAAAGTTGGGCATTCTAACCACTGAATTACCCATGCACCACTTAACTTGTTAATGTTTGGCAAACAGTTTTGCTTCATTGTTTTAAAGGCTTTTATTTTTTTTTTAATTTTTGCATAGCAGTGGCTGACTCACAGGTTTTCTACTTTTCATTTAAAAGACTTCATATGTTTAGTCTCATTCATATATAAAGACTATTTTTCTTTTTGCAAAAAGTCCCCCTTCACCACTCTCCTTACCCACCCCCCTGCCAGTTACCTCTGGTCTGTTATCTCTGTATTACTATTTTTAATTGTCTCTCATACGTGATATACAAGTTTTTGTCCCTATATGCCTTGCTTATTTTATTGAGTAGAATGCTTTCAAGGTTCTTCTGTGATATAGCATGCCTCATAGCTTCATTTTTTCTTGTGGTTTAATAATATTCCATGAGGTGTAAGTACCATGTTTGGTTTACCCATTCATTTTTTGATGGGCATTTAGGTTGTTTCCAGCTTTTGACTATTGTGACTAATGCTGCTAAAAACACTGGTATACAAGTATCTGTGACCCTGTTTTCTCTCTCTTTGGATATATACCTAGAAGAAGGATTGCAGGATCACATGGTAATTTTATATTTAGCTTTTTAAGGAAGAACCATATGGACTTCCACAGTGTCTGCACCATTTTACATTCCCACCAACAATGTACTAGGGTGCCTATTTCTCTAAATATTCTTCAACACTAGTTATTTTCCATTTTTAAAATAATAACCATCCTTCTATGTATGTGTGGTATCTCACTGTGGTAACTAAAAAAAATTTATTAAGAAATATCCATACATATACAGTCAATGGCTCAAAACATCATCACATAGCTATGCATTCCCCAACATAATCATTTTTAGAACATTTGCATCAATCCACAAAAATAAAAAACAAAAGGAAATAAAGAACTCATATGTCCCATACCCCTTACCTCTCCATCTCATTGTCCCACAGTGTTTCAATCTACCAAATTTTTACCCTTTATTTCCACCTATTATTCGTTTATTTTTATCCATTTTTTTTACTCATCTGTGTATACCTTGGATAAAATGAGCATCAGACACAAGTTTTCACAAACACATGGTCACAGTGTAAAAGCAATATAGTTATACAGTCTACTTCAAGAACCAAGGCTACTGGAACACATTTTAACAGTTTCAAGTACTTCCCTTTAAGCACTCCAATATACCATAAACTAAAAATGTTATCTATATAATGAGCAAGAATAACCCCAAGGATAATCTCCTGAATATGTTTGAAATCTCTCATCCACTAAGACTATTTTGTCTCATTTCTCTCTTTCTCTTTTTGATCAGGAAGGCTTTCTCATTCCCATGATGCCGGGTCCCAGCTCATCCCCAGGACTCACATCCCACATTGTCAGGAAGATTTACACCCCTAAGAGTCATTACCCATATAGCTGGGTGGGCAGTGAGTTCACCTGCCAAGCTGGTTTAGAGAGAGAAGCCACATCTGAGCAAAAAAGAGGCTCTCCAGGGTTGACTTTTAGGCATAGTTATCAGTGGGCTTAGCCTATACTTTGCAGAATAAGTTTCATAGGGGTGAGCCCTAAGATTAAGGGTTTAGCATTTTGAATTGGTTGTCCCCACTGCTTGCAACAGTATCAGGAATTCTTCAGATGGGGAAGTTTAATATTTCCTATTTTCTCCTCAGTCCCCCAAAGGGACTTTGCAAATACTTTTTTATTCTCTGCCCAAATTACTCTGAGATATATTGGAGCATCAATCTAACCTGTACAAACCAACAAGATCTCACACCCTATTCAAGATTCCATGTAATTATGGTGTTCAATTAAACTGACCATACAAGTTAATTGGATAATGTGCTACCCAAAATTAAAATTTGCACCAAATAAACATCTCTCCCTTTAGTCTCACACAGAAGTTGAAGTTTTAAAATATGGATAATATTCTCCTTTACACAGTATACTGATTTAGCTTAGTTCTGTCTAGATCAGCTTCATTCATATTTCTAGACAAAGACTGATCACATTTTCAGCTTTTTAAAAAGTTGCTGAATGGGGTAATGCTGGCTTTCAAAGACTTAATACTCTAACTCTGATTCACAGGTGTCACATAAATACCCAAAGTTTCAGGGAACAACGAGGTTATATACAAACAGCTCAGTATCACAGAATATAGAAATATGTCTCAACTCCTAAATGTATGTGACTGCTATAAGAGCTTACAATCTAGGAACCTTTACAAGAGGCCCCAATCTGATAATTCATGTTCTCAAGTTCAATTCTCTGAGTTTGTATATTATAGTTAATCCATATGAGTGAGGGATTAATAATATTTTTCTTTGTTTCTGACATTTTATTCAATATACTGTCCTTAGGGTTCATTCACCTAGTTGCATGCCTCACAATATCATTCCTTCTTGCAGCCTCTCACTTGTCCATTGTATGCAAACACCACCATTCCCCCTTACATTTCTCAGTCATTGTACCCATAGGCCACCTCCATACATTGTAAATTTTGAACAGTGCTGCCATAAACACTAGTGTGCAAATGTGCATTCATGTCCCCACTCTCAGTTCCTCCAGGTATATGCCTAGCAATGGGGTTGCAAGATCATAGGGTAACCCCACCCCTAGCCTCCTGTGGAAGCCTCACACTGCTCTCTGGAGGGGCTGAACAATACTAACAGTGAATAGTTACATTTCTTTTTCCACATTTTCCCTAGCACTTGCTTCACTCTGTTCATTTTTAAACGGTCTCATTTGGATATCATACTATCCAACATAAGTAAATAGACATGACTTCACCACCATAATATATATTAAGACATTACATTTTATTCTGCATAGACTCCATACCCCTCCCCCATGCCCCCCCATATGTCGACATTTATTTTTGGCATAATCCCTTGTTACATTCAGTGGAAGTATACTACAATGCTACTGTTTACTATAGATCGTAGCTTGCGTTGATTGTACCTTTTCCTTATACCATCCATTTTCAATCCCTTGCAATGTTGGCATTCATTTGTGCTCTCACATGCAAAAACATTCTTTATTTGTACATTTAATCACCATCATTTCACTGTAGGCATTCAGAAGTTATACCACCTCAGCCTTTATCCTCTCTTTCCTTCTGGTTTCATACATGCCCCCAGGCCTTCTCTTTCAGCCATACTCACATTGAGCTTCATTCAGTGTATTTATATTTTTGTGCTACCATGAGATAGTATTGTGCTATCCATTTCTGAATTTTTACAATCACTCCTTCAGCATGCAATCTGTATCCCTTCAGCATCAAATGCCCAATCTCAAACTTCTTTTTATATCCTGATAACCTGTGTGCTAAATTTTAACTCTCAAAGTTCAGTCAGTAATATTAGTTCTAATATGTAAGACCATAAGGCATTTGTTCATTTGTTTCTGGCTAATTTCACTCAGCACAATATCCTAAAGGTTCATCTATGTTGTCACATCCTTTAAGAGTTTATTCTGTCTTACAGCTGCCTAGTATCAATTGTATGTATATAACTGTTCTAGTTTGCTAGCTGCCGGAATGCAATATACCAGAAATGGAATGGCTTTTAACAAGGGGATTTTAATAAGTTGCTGGTTTACAGTTCTAAGGCCGAGATAATGTCCCAATTAAAACAAGTCTATAGAAATGTCCAACCTAAAGCATCCAGGGAAAGATACCTTGGTTCAAGAAGGCTGATGAAGTTCAGGGTTTCTCTCTCCTGTGAGAAGGCACATGGCGAACACAGTCAGGGCTTCTCTCTTGGCTGGAAGGGCACATGGCGAATATGGCGTCATCTGCTAGCTTTCTCTCCTGGCTTCCGGTTTCATGAAGCTCCCTGGGAGGCGTTTTCCTTCTTCATCTCCAAAGGTCGCTGGCTGGTGGATTCTGCTTCATAGTGTTGATCTCTCTGAATCTCTCATTCTCCAAAATATTTCCTCTTTTATAGGACTCCAATAAACCAATCAAGACCCACCCAAATGGGTGGAGACATGTCATCCCTTAATCCAGTTTAACAACCATTCTTGACTAAATCACATCATCCAGGGAGATGATCTCATTACAGTTTCAAACATACAGTATTGAATAGAGATTATCTACCTTTATGAAATGGGATTTATATTAAAACATGGCTTTTCTTAGGGGGCATACTTCCTTTCAAACCAGCACAATAACACAGCATGTTTAGCCACTCATCCGTTGATGGACTTTGAATCACCAGTGAAGTTGTGCATTTTTCATGTGCTCAACTTTTCTTCTTCTGAAAAGTGTCTGTTAATGTCTTTTGCCCATTTTAAATTTTTTTGTCTCTTTGATGTTTATTGAAGAATGCCTTTATAGATTCTGTATACTAAACCTTTATCTGATATGTGGTTTCCACATATTGTCTCTCATTGTGTAGGCGGCCTTTTTACTTTCCTGACAAAGTTGTTTTATACACAATAGTGTTTAATGTTGAGGAGATTCTATTTATCTATTTCACTTTTCAATACTCATGCTATGGGTGTAAGATCTAATAAACCACCTACATTTTCTTCTAAATGTTATATGGTCTTAACTCTAATGTTTAGGTCTTTGATCCATTTTGAGTTTATTTTTCTATAAGGTGTGAGATATGGATACTTTTTCATGTTTTTGCATATGGATATCCAGTTCTCCAAAGAGTGTCTGATGAAAAGGCTGCTCTGTCCCAGGTAGGTTGGCTTGACTGCCTTATCAAAAATGAATCACCCACAGATGAACAGGTTTATTTCTGAACATTCAAATCAATTCCATTGGTTGGTATGTCTATCTTTATGCCAGTATTATGCTGTTTTGACCACTGCAGCTTTGTAATATGCACTTCTTTTTACTTTCTGAATATATTTTTAGCTATTTGGGGCAACCTGCTTTTCCAAATAACTTTGGTTATTGGTTTATCTATTTCTGAAAAGTAAGATGTTGGGATTTTAATTGGTATTGCAATGAATCTATAAACCAATTAGAGTAGAATTGACATTTTAACTATATTTAATCTTCCAAATCCATAAACATGGTATGCACTTCCATTTATTTAATTCTTCCATAATTACCTTGAACAATTTCTTGTGGTTTTCTATGTATTGGTCTTTTGTATCCTTAGTTAAATTTATTCCTAAATATTTGATTATTTTTGTGGCTATTGTAAATGGAATTTTTTTTTCTCGATTTCCTCCTCAGATTGCTCAATAATGGTGTATAAAAACACCACTGATTTTTGGGTGTTGATCCTGTACCCTTCAACTTTGCTGTACTCGTTTATTAGCTCTAGTAGCTTTGCTATAGTTTTTTTTGACATATAGTATGCCATCTACAAACAGTGAGAGTTTTACCTCTTCATGTCCAATTTGTACGCCTTCTATTTCTTCTTCTTGTCAAATTGATCTGTCTAGGGCTTCCAGCACAATGTTGAATAACAGTGGTCACAGTGAGCATCCTTGTCTTGGTCCTGATTTTATAGGAAAGCTTTCAGTCTTTCCCTATTGAGGATGATGTTAGCTATGTTTTTATCATATATTCCCTTTATCATGTGGAGGACATTCCCTTCTATTTCTACTTTTTGAAGTATTTTCATCAGGAAAGGAGGTTGAATTTTGTCAAATGCCTTTTCTACATCAATTGAGATGATCATGTGATGTTTTGGCTTTGACTTATTGATACGGTGCATTACATTAATTGATTTTCTTGTATTGAACTAGCCTTGCATATCTGGGGAGAAATCCTACTTGGTCATGGTGTATAATTCTTTTAATGAGTTTCTGGATTTGACTTGCAAGCATCTTGCTGAGGATTTTTATCTATATTCATTAAGAGTTTGGTCTGTAATTTTCTTTTCTTATGGTGTCTTTATCTGGCTTTGGTATTAAGGTGATATTGGCTTCATGAATGAGTTAGGTAGCTTTCTCTCCTCTTCAATTTTTTTGAAGAGTTTGAGCAATATTGGGGCTAATTCTTTTGAATGCTTGGTAGAATACACATGTGAAGCCATCTGGTCTGGACTTTTCTTTTTGGGAGCTTCTTAAAGACTCATTCAATCTCTTCACTTGTAATTGGTTTGTTGAAGTCTTCTATTTCTTCTTAAGTCAATGTTGGTTGGTCATGCCTTTCTAGGAAGTTGCCTATTTTTATCTACATTGTCTAGTTTATTAGTATATAATTGCTCATGGAATTCTCTCCTTACCTCCTATATTTCTGTGGGGTCAGTAGTTATGTCCCCTCTTCCATTTCTGATTTTATTTATTTGCATACTCTCTCTCTCTCTTTTTTTTTTTTGGTTAGTCTAGCTAAGTGTCCATCAGTTTTACTGATTTTCTCAAGAACCAACTTCTGGTTTTGTTGATTTTTTTCTATTGTTTTCATGTTCTCAATTTATTTATTTCTGCTCTGATCTTCATAATTTCTTTTTGTCTGCTTTGCAGTTAGTTTGCTGTTCTTTTCTTGTTCTTCCAAGTAAACAGCTAATTTCTTGATTTTTGCTCTTCCTTCTTTTTTAATTTGGCATTTAAGGCAACAAATTTCCCTTTCAGCACTAACTTTTTTATTTCCCATAAACTTTGATATGTTGTATTTTCATTTTCCTGGAAATATTTACTAATTTATCTTATAATTTCTTTCTTGACTCACTGGTTGTTTAAGAATCTGTTGCTTAGCCTCCATATATTTGTGAATTTTCTGGTCCTTTGCCTGTTATTGATTTCCAACTTCATTCTGTTATGATCTGAGAAAGTGTTTTGCATAATTTCTATCTTTTAAAATTTATTTAGACATACTTTATGACCCAACATATGGTCTATCCTTGACAATGATCCATGAGCACTTGAGAAAAATGTGTATCTTGCTGTTGTGATGCGTAATATTCTGTAAATGTCTGTCAGGTCTAATTCATTTATTGTATTATTCAAAATCTGTTTCCTTGTTGATCCTTTGTCTAGATGTCCTATCCATTGATTAAAGCATGGAATTGAAGTCTCCAAATTATGGTAGATCTGTCTACTTTTACTTTCAGTGATCTCAGTGTTTGCTTCATGTATTTTTTAGTGTTCTGCATGAATATTTATGATTGTTATGTCTTCTTGTTGAATTGTTCCTTTTATTACTACATAGTGTCTGTCTTTGTCTTTTAATTGTTTTGCATTTGATATCTAATTTTTTGGATATTAGTATATTTGCTTCTGCTTTTTTCTGGTTGTTGTTTGAATGAAAAATCTTTTCCCAACCTTTCACTTTCTATCTATATTTTTCCTTGGGTCTAACATGAGTCTTATTTAGACAGCATATAGATGGGTCCTGTTTTTTAATCCATTCTGCTGGTCTATATCCTTTGATTGTGGAGTTTAATCCATTAACATTAAATGTTTTATGGAAAAGGCAGTAGTTGCTTCTACCATTTCGTCTTTTGTAGTTTATGTCATATCTATTTTTTTCTCTTTTTACATTTACTGATAATCTTCATTTCTACATTCTTCTCCAGATGTGCACTTCAGACTTTTTCTATCTTTGCATTTTGTATTTCTTGTGGAACCAGTCTCTTAGTCAGAAATCCTTTGAGTGATTATTTGTCTGAAAATATTTTAATCTTCCCTTCGTTTTTTTTTTTAACATGGGCAGGCACCGGGAATCAAACCCAGGTCCTCGGGCATGGCAGGCAATCATTCTTACCTGCTGAGCCACCGTGGCCCACCCTTCCCTTCATTTTTGAAGGACAGTTTTGCTACATATAAAGTTCTTGATTGGCAGTTTTTTCTCTTTTAGAATATTAAATATATAATGCCACTGCCTTTTAGCCTCCATGACTTCTGCTTAGAAATACATATAGTCTTACTGAGATTCCCTTGTATGAGATGGATTGCTTTTCTCTTGCTGCTTTCAAAATTTTCTGTTTGTCTTTGGCATTTCACAATCTGATTACTAAATATCTTAGAGTATATCTATTTGGATCTATTCTTTTTGGGGTATGCTGCATGTCTTGGATCTGTAATTTTATGTCTTTCAGAAGACATGGGAAGTTTTCTATAATTATTTCTTCCATTAATCTTTCTCCTCCTTCTCCCTTCTCTTCTCCTAGTGAGACAGACAAAACACGTACATTATTGCACTTTGTGTTGTCTTTCAATTCCCTGAGACCCTGCTAATATTTTCATTCTTTGCCCTATGATTTCTTTTGCATGTCAGATTTCATATGTTCAATTCTCTAGTTCACTAATCCTTTATTCTGCCTCTTCAACTCTTCAAATGGAAAACCAGTTTCCATTGCTTTTTTTTCACCTCTTCTATTGTGCGTTTCATTCCCATAAGATCTGTGATTTGTTTTTTCAAACTTTCAAGTTCTTCTTTATGTTCACCCAATGTCTTCTTTATATCATCCCTCAATTCATTGATTTGAGTTTTTATGAGATTTGCATGTCGGACATCCTAAAGTAGTGTTTCAACTCCTGTATCTCATTTGAAGTGTTGATTCAATACTTTGACTCTGACATATGATTTTCCTAGTATGAATCACTGTTTTTTGATGATGTCTAGGCATTTGATTTCCTTAATTAGTTCATTCTGGCAGTTCTTTTCACTCTCTTACCTAGGGTTTTCTTGCTGGATGCATTTGTTCTCTTTCTGTTCTTTGACATTCAGTTCAAATTATTCTAGACCTCTGGCATAGGTTCTTTAAACTAGTCAGTATTTTTCAGTTCTTTTAATCTCTTTCTAGCCCTGCCTATGTGAAGCCTTTTATTGAGGTGTGTGTCCTCATATATTATAGACCCTAGCCCAATTTCCCTACACAAGACAGGCTCATATCTCAAGATGAGAGAGTAGCCAGCATCAGTTTTCCCAGAGAGTGAGCCCCAGCAGGTTCTCAGATTTTCTATGAAGCTTCTAGACTCTGCTTTTCCTATCCTGCCCAGCTTGTGGTGCTTGTCTGTTGACAGCTTCTCACCAGTTCAAAGTGATGCAGTGCCTTTAATTTCAGCAGACTCTCCCTGCCAAGGGTAAGTCCAAGACAGAGGTTGTAGTGGTAGGTGAGCTTTGACTGTTTCTGTTTTCAAGCCCTCAGCTAGAAAGGGGGGATTCCATTTGACCTCTTCCCTGCCCACCTTTTCTTGGGGAAGATACATCCTTTAGGGAATTAACCCCTTTTACCTGACTAGTTACTTTGTCTCTGAGACATGCCCTAGATCTGCCCTTGCCAAGGACAGTGCTGGAGTTCCAGTTCTATCTAATGATATGTTTAGAAGTAAAACAAAACAAAACAAAACAACCCTTTTCAGTGCTAGATATACACTCCTTGGGTTTGCCAATCAAGAGCTTGGGTTGTTATGTGGCTCTACATATCTCCAAGGTCTATGTGCCCCCTTTTATTGAGGTCCAGCCTTTTTCCAGTATTTTGTACTGTTCAACTCAAAAGACCTCTGTTTTTTGTGGTTTTTTCTATCACCCCACCCCCTCTCTACTGGGGCAAAAATTTTTGGTTACTTTAATGATCATTCCAGATTTATCTGTGCTGGGGGCCTGCATTCAGTAGTCAGAATGTGTTAATTAATTCTGTAATTTGGAGCTCAGTTGAGCTATGCCTTTGCTACTAGTGAAGCCTGTTTTCTTTCCCCTTGGCAACCAGACTGCCAATCCCATGGTGGAGGGCATAAGCCTTCATGGATTAGAGATTTACAGTTCCTTGTGGGCTCCCAGCCATTCCACCTGATCCAGACACTTGTACACTGTATGTCCAGTCACTTATTGTCCCCAAGCAGTGTTCTGTACTGTTCCTGGCTATTCACTAGCTGCTCTGGATGACTAATTAAATTCTTCCCTTCACTGTGCCACCATCTTGCCCCCAGCCTTATTGTGGTTTTAATTTGTATTTTTAATGGTTAATGATGTTGAGATGAGAATTCAACCACTGACTTACCCTTGTACCCCTGACATTTTATAATTTCAACGTTTAAAAATTTATTTAGAATTGGGACCTAGATTGTAATCTCCTATAGCAGTCACATTTAGTCCAGAGCTGTAATTATTATTCCTAGATTTTGAGAGTCTATGCTATATATGCATAACCTGGTATTTCCCTGGAACTTTGGGTACATATGTGTCACTTAAGGCTCAGAGCAGGGGATCTAAGGTTATGAAGGTCAACATTGTAACATACAAAATCTGTTAAAGAAATTGAAAAAGAGATCAGGCTTAAATTAGAGAAAAAAGTAAAGCCAATTAGGTCAGGACTAAAGCAAATCAGACTACAAGGAAAAGAAGGACATTGTGTTCTAGACTTCAGCTACTCCATTAGATCAAAGGAAGAGAGATTTATTTTGTCCATAACCTAAATTGTCTGTAGAACATAATATAATTAAACCAGTTTGGATATATCATTTAAACAACCTAAACATATGGATCCCAGAATGGGATTGAGGAGTTGTAATTCTGTATAGTTTGATGTAATGACCAGACACATCCCAGAGTGTGTTGAGCAGATAATTATATAGTATTGGCAAAGCCCCTTGAGCAATGGAATAAAAAGTATGGAACTTTTAAAGTTTACCACTGGGGAAACCCCTGATACTGTCTCAAATATTAGGAACTCCCAAGTCAATAAACCAAGCCCTTAATTTGAAACTTGCTCTTGTAAACCTTATTTATGATGTGGTGAAGTTAAGAGTTATACCTATAGGTATGCCTAAGACTTCCAGAGGACCTCTTTTGTTGTTCAGATGTGGCCTCTCTTTCTAAGCCCAACTCTGCAAGTAAAATCATTACCCTTATGTGGGACATGACATCAAGGTGTAAAAGTCTCCCTGGAAACATGGGATATGACTTCCAGGGATGAGCCTGGCCCTGCCACCATGGGATCGACAATCCCTTCCTGAACAAAAGAGGGAAAAGATTTGTAACAAGTAAGGAGGCTGAGAGAGTTCAAACAGAGTTGAGTGGCCACTCTGGAGGCTACTCTTAAGCAAGCATTGGCTAGATATTGCTATTTGTCATGGTTTGACAAACCTCAACCAAAACCATTCCTGACAAACTTACAGAGCACTAAGAGCATTATCTGAGATTCTAGAAAGTTTCCATGCACTATGCTTACTTTCCAGAAACCTGTATCCTCCAGAGATGTTCTTAGGCCAGATAAATCCTGAAACACAGAGAGGCCAGACTCTACAGAACATTAATTATTTCCACCCCCATCCTATCTTATCAATAGTCCTTTCCAATATGGAAATGTTAGAATGGGCATAGCCCAAATACTCCCCAAAATTTGGAGAAAGATCAAAGTAGAAGATGGAGTTATATCAGAGAAGATAGGATTTAACAAAAGAGTGTGACTGCTGAATTGTTATATTGATATTTCTTTTAGTCTTCAGGGAATTGGAGCAGCCAGAAGGAAAAACTTAAAATCGTGGAATTGTAACCCATATCAAACTCTGAAATCACTTCTTTAATTATTTGTTACAATGTATTTTGAAATTTATTGATTTTTTGTATATATGTTATTTTTCACAATAAAAAAACAGTTAAACTCATTTAGACTTATCTTGTGCCTTAATGTATGGTCTATTCTAAAGAATGATCTATTCTGCATTGGAAAAGAATGTGTAATCTTCTGTTGTTTGGTCAAGTATTCTACATATGTTGGTCAGATTTAGGTGGTTAATAGTGTTGTTCATGTCCTCTACTTCCTTACCTATCTTTTTAGATGTTTTGTCCAGTGTTGAAAGCCATATATTGAAATTTGCTACTGTCCTAGAACTGTTTCTTTCTCCCTTCAATTCTGACAATGTTTGCTTCATATATATCAGTGCTCTGCTGTTAGATGCATATATGTTTATAATTGTTAAATCTTATTGAATTATTCCTTTTATCTATATATAACATCTTTCTTTGTCCCTTAACGGTTTTTGACTAAAAGCCTGTTGAATCTGATATTAGTATTGCTACCCTCGCTCTCTTTGATTACTGTTTGGATGAAATATTTTTTGCACCCTTTCACTTTCAACCTATTTGAATCTATAGATCTAAATTGCGTCTCTTGTAAACAGCATATAGTTGGATCATGTTTATTAACCCATTCAGTCAGTCTCTGCCTTTTCATTGGAGAAAATAATCCATTTACATTTAGGGAAATTACTGATAAAGTGAGATTAACTTCTGCCATTTTGCTAATTGTTTCTTGTAAGTCTTTATCTTTTTTTGCCCAGCCTTTCCCCTATTACTGACTTTCTTTTTCTTTAACTGATCTTTTAAAATGAGTACTTTTGAGTCACTTAGGCTTTCCTTTTGTGTACATTTTTTTTAGATATTTTCTTTAAGGTTACTATGGGGATTACATTTAATGTATCAAATGTATTGTGATTTAGTTTGTGTTTATTCCAACTTGACTTCGAGAGCCTACACATATACAGTTCCTATAACCTTCCAACTCCTCCTTTTGTATTCTTTATGTCACAAATTATATCATTATGCAGTAGGTGCCCACTAACAAGGAATTATAATTTATATGTATTTGGATTTCTGTCATTATAAGAAGTAAAATTCAGCAATACAAACAAGAAATTAAATAATACTGATGTATGAAGTCCTGATAAATGCAACAACACACATTAATCTGAGGACACTATGTTTAGTGAAATAATCCAAGCACAAAAAGACAAGTATTGTGTACTTTTTATTTATACAGTGTTATAAACCAGAGATTTTCTTTCTTCAGCTGGCACCAAGATACTAGTCTAGTGTCCTTATCTTTCAACATGGAGGACCCCCTTTAGCAATTCATGTAAGGTAAGTCTCAGAGTAGTGAATACACTGTTTTTATTTGTCTGGAAATTTTTAAATTTATCCTTCATTTTTCAAGTAAAAATTTGCTGGGTGTGTTCTACACTTTTTAAAAGAGTAAGCGGTTTTACTGAGGTCTATTCACAGAAAATCCATCCAAAGTGTGTAATCAATGGCTTTTATTATAATCACAGAGTGGTGCATTCACCACTACAATTTTAGAACACTTTCATTACTCCAAAAAAAAACTCCATACAATTTAGCAATCACCTCTCAATCCTTCTATCATTCTCCAGCCTACATGACCACTAATCTAATTCCATTTCTATAAATTTATATATATTTACATTTTATATAAATCAGATCATACACTATGTATTGCATAGTTTCTGGTTTCTTTCGGTTAGCAGAATGTTTTAAAAAGTTATCATAATTTATTTTAAATTTGAGCAGTTGTAGGTTTAAAAAAAAGTCATGTAAAAAATATAACATTCGCAGCTAGAGCGAAATATCTGAAATTGCTTAGCTGTGGTCCAATAGCCTTGATCTTTGATAATGATTGTATATGGTATAGCTTTCTTTGTGTGACCATGCAACTGTAAAGGCCTTGTGACTGACACTCTCTTTGCTGAGCATATGGGTACATACGTAATGAAATAAATAAATTCATCATCTATCTATCTATCTATTTATCTATCTATCTATCTATCTACCTATCATCTCTCTCTCTCTCTCTATATATATATATATATATCTCACTCTCTCTATATATATATATAGATCAGTTGATATAGATATAGATAGTAGGGGTTATAAGGGATATGGAATGTTTTCAGTGTTTGTTTTTTTTATTTCTTTATTTGGAGTAACAAAAATATTCTAAATTTTTTCATGGGTGTTGAATGCATAACTGTATGCTGATGCCGTTAGTGATTGACTGTATACTTTGGATGGTTTATGTTTCGTGAATATATCTCAATAAAATTGCATTAAAATATAACATTCCATTACACACCTTGTGCTAGTTTGAAAGGATTTATGTGCCCTAGAAAAGCCATGTTTTAATTCTGATCCAATCTTGTGGGAGCAACCATTTCTTTTATATCCTATTCAGAACTGTATGTTGGAAACTTGAGTAGATTATCTCCATGAAGATGTGACACACTAAATTGTGGGTATTAACTTTTGATTAGATGGAGCTGTGACTCCACCCATTCCAAGGGTCTTGATTACTCTACTGAAATCCTCTAAAAGAGAAAGCATTTTGGAAAAGACTTGAGATTCCTAGAGAGCAGAACCATGGCAGGGTGGTGAGAACCATGAGAGCCCATGCAGCCAGAGACCTTTGGAGGTGAAGAAGGAAAATGTTCCTGGCAGAGCTTCATGGAACAAGAAGCTTGGAGAGAAAGCTAGCAGATGCTGTCATGTTTGCCATGTGCTTCTCCAGTTGAGAGAGAAGCCCTCTTCAACTGAATAATGTTCCATCATATGTGTATATACCACATTTGGTTTATCCATTCATTGGTTGATGGACAGTTGGGTTGCTTCCATCTTTCAGCAATTGTGAATAATGCCACTGTGAACATTTGTAGGCAAATTTCTGTTTGCATCCCCGCTTTCAGTTGTTCTGGTTATATACTTAGTAGTGGGATTAACAGATTATATGGCAATTCTACTCTTAGGTTCCTTAGGAGCCAGCACACTGTCTTCCATGTGACTGCACCATTTTACATCCTCACCAATGGTGAATGAGTGTTAGTTTTTCTCCACATCCCCTCCAATATTTGTAGTTTTCTGTTTTTTTTTTTTTTTAAATGTGGCCATTTTAGTAGGTTTGAAGCATATCTCATTGTGGTTCTTACTTTCATTTCCCTAATAGCTTATGATGTTTACTATATTTCATGTGGTTCCTGGCCATTTGTATTTCCTCTTTGGAGGATGTTTATTCAAGTTTTCACACAATTTTCAATTGGGTTATTTGTCTTTTTATTGATAAATTGGAGGATATATATATATATATATATTCTGGATATTAAACTCTTATCAGATGCATATTTTTCAATTATTCTATTCCATTGAATAAGCTGCATTTTCACTTTCTTGACAGTCCTTTGCAGCAGAAAAATATTTAATTTTGAACAGTTCACAGTTATTTATTTCTTTTCATTGCTTGTGCTTTGGGTGTAAAGTCTAAGAAATCACCTCCATTTTCTTCTAGGAGTTTTATGGTTCTAGCTCATAATTAGGTCTTTGATCCATTTTGACTTAATTTTTGTATAGTGTATGAGATAGGGGTCCTCTTTCTTTCTTTTGAATGTGGATATCCAGTTGTCCCAGCTCCAATTGTTGAAGAGACTGTTGTGACCTAGATGAGTGGACTTGGAAGCATTGTCAAATATCAGTTGGTTATAGATATGAGGTTCTTTTTCTGAACTCCCACATTCAATTCAATTGGTCAATATAGCTATCCTCACGCCAATACCATGTTGTTTTGACTAGTGTGGTTTTGTAATATGCATTAAAGTGAAGAAGTGTAAGTCCTTCAACCTCCTTCTTCTTTATCAAGAACTTTTTTTGGTTATTTGGAGTCCAATGTCCTTCCAAATAAATTGGATAATTGGCTTCTCCATTTCTATGAAGTAGGCTATTGGAATTTTTATTGGGATTTTATTTTTTCTGTACATCTATTCAGATGGAATTGACATCTTGATGATATTCATTTTACCAATACATGGATATGAAATGGCCTTCCATTTATTTAAGTCTTCTTTAATTTCTTTTAGCACTGTTTTGTAGCTTTCTGTGTACATTTCCCTTACTTCTTTGGGTAAATTTATTACTAGATATTTGAATCATTTAGTTGCTATTCTGAATGGCGTTTTGTTCTTGTTTTTCTCCTCAGATTGCTCATTACTAATGTATGTAAGACTACTTATTTTTCCATTTTGCATGAGTAACTTTGCTGTAGATTTTTCAGGGCTTTCTGTAAATAGGATCATGTCATCAGCAAATAGTGAAAGTTTTGATTTTTCCTTTCCAATTGTAATGTCTTTATTTATTTTTCTTGCCTAATTGCTCTGGCTAGAACTTCTAGCAATTGTTGAATAACTGTGGTGACAGTGGGTGAACTTATCTTGTTCCAGATCTTAAGGGAAAGATTTCAGTCTTTCATCATTGAGGATAATGTTAACTGTGCATTTTTCTAAATCGTACTGAAGAAGTTTTCTTCTCTACCTATCTTTCTAAGTGTTTTTTTAATAAAGAAAGGATGCTGAATTTTGTCGAATATTTTTTCTGCATCAATTGATATGATCATATGGTTTTACTTTTTTGATTTGTTAATGTGATGTATTACATTAATTGATTTTCTTGTGTTGAAGCACTCTTGCATACCTGGGATATATCACACTTGATCATAGTGTGTAATTATTTTCATGTTCTGTTTGATTCAAAATACGAGTATTTTGTTGAGGATTTTTACATCTATATTCATTAGATAAATTGTTCTACAATTTTCTTTTCTTGTAGTATCTTTGCCTGGCTTTAGTATTAGGGTGATGTTGGCTTCATAGAGTGAGTTAGGTAGTGTTCTCTCCTCTTAATGTTTTGGAAGGGTTTGAGCAGGATTGGTATTACTTCTTGGAATTATTGGTAGAATTCATCTGTGAAGCCATCTGGTCCTGGAATTTTCTTTCTTGAGAGGTTTGTGATGATTGATTCAATCCCTTTACTTATAATTGGACTGCTGAATTCTTCTATTTATTCCAGAGTCAGTGTAGCTTATTTGTGTATTTCCAGGAATTTGTCCATTTCACCTAATTTGTCTAGCATATATACCATCTAGTTTGGTAGCATATGGTTGTTCAAAGTGTATTAGCTGGGGTTTCTAGAGAAACAGTACAAACAGAAGATATAAGCAACTATGAGATTTATAAAAGTGTCTCATGTAACTGTGCAGATGAAAGAGTCCAAAATCTGTAGGGCAGGCCACATACTGCCAGCTCCAGTGAAGGTCCTCAATGCACTTCCCAGGAGAGGTTGGCTGGGTAAAGCAGAAAAGAGAGATTCTCTCTTCTGAATTCTCCTTAAAAGCCTGTGAGTGATTAGATTAAGTGTCCCTCATTGTAGAAGACACTCCCCTTAGCCGACTGCAGATGTAATCATCCATGGATGCAAGCAGTGTGTTCATGATCTAAGTCCATGAAATGACCTCAGAGAACAGATTGGCCAGTATTTTCTTGACCAGACAACTGGGCAACATCATCTGGCCAAGTTGATACATGAACCTAACCATCACAGTCCACCTCTTCTTAAATTGGTAGATATGCACATCACCCTGAACCATACATAATTTCTAAATAGAAAACAATAACAGACACTTTTTTTCTTGCCTACGAATACTCAACAGTCCAGGAGATAACTGGAAATGCACTAAAACTCTCCAAAATAGGGTGCAAGTCCTTGGGAAATTATCACTCTTAAACGATATCCTATAACATAAATACTATAGCATGAACAATAAAAGTTATGCCATTTGATACAGAAGATAAAATATAGAAGATAGCAAAGATATTTGCTTTATTTTCAAATACATAGATACTCATTACAAAGTAAAGAAGATATATACCATTACAGTACTCATTTCTGAAACTGGTCACCTGGTCATAGTTCATATTTATCACCACCTTCTTCCACTACTCATTCAGCATTCCCTTTACCCTCAACAAATACTTCAGTTGGTCTTGGTTCTCTGCCTCGTGGTGTGATCCAAACCTTTGTTTTTAAACTTTCTGAGCCATTCTTAGTCCTGCCAGGATTGGATTGTTGCAGTTTTCCATTGATTTTAATCACAGGGCATGGTAATACTAAGAGATACCCTAGGGGATCTCCTGGATTCCAGGAAAACTCTTCCTTACCTCCATTGTATAATTGCAGTCCTATTTCCTCTTTCTAGTCAAGATCAAATGCAACAGACAACAGAGTAATCCCCTTCTTTCCCTGTTGATTCTATGGCATGAGAAGCCCAAAGTGCCCAGGTGGCAGTTTTAACTTCCAGTTCAATGGAATCATTGTGTCTCCTCATAGGAGTACTCCTGTTGGAACTGAGGCCTGTAGAGCAGCAAAGCTTAATGTTTCAGGGGCAGGAGGCAAAATTTTTTCTTATGGTTCACTAGGGGTCATAGTGAGTGGTGCCTCTCCCACATCCCTTGATTCCTGGGCCCATGAATCTTGGCTGTGGACGAAACAGCACCATACAGTGGATCCTTATTCAGAGCATACATAGCCTCCTAGAGAATTCTATTCCAGCCCCAAAAGGTTTGAGCACCTAGATGGTGCTGTAATTGGGTCTTCAAAAGGCCATTCCACCATTCTATCAATCCAGCTGCCTCTGGATTATGGGGGACATGGTAAGACCAGAGAATTCCATGATCATGTGCCCATTCCCACACTTCATTTGCTGTGAAATGAATTTCTTGAACAGGAGCAATGTTTTTATGGAATGCCATGATGGTTCTGTCAGTCTATGGATGGTAGTTTTTGTGGAAGTAATGTGTGCAGGGAAGGCAAACCCTTATCTGGAGTATGTGTATGTGTCTTTTCCAGGCAGATGAAACTGCTGCCCCTTCCATGATAGAAGTGGTCCAATGTAATCAACCTGACACCAGGTAGAAGGCTGATCACTCAGGGAATTGTGCCATATCTGAAACTGAGTGTGGGTCTCTGCTGCTGGCAGATTGGGCATTCAGCACTGGCTGTACCCAAATTGGCCTTGGTGAGTGGAAGTCCATGTTGCTGAGACCATGCATAATTTCCATTGTTACCACTATGTCCACTTTGTTCATGAGCCCATTGGGCTATGACAAGAGTGGCTTGGGAAAGAGGCTAACTTGTATCTACAAAATGGGTCATTTTATTAAATTTATTATTAAAACCTTCCTCTGCTGAAGTCACCCTCTCATGAGCACACAAATATCTTCATGTTTTTGCCCACTCAAGAAGGTCTATCCACATACTTCTTTCCCAGATCGCTTTGTCACCCAATTAACAATTATTCACCTTCCAAGTCCCTGACAATCCAGACAAACGATTAGCAACAGGCTATGAGTCAGTATACAAGTACACCTCTGGCCAGTTCTCTTTTCAAGAAAAATGAACAACCAGGTGGACTTCTCAAGGTTCAATCCACTGAGAGGCTTTCCTCTCACCAGTGTCCTTGAAGAATATCCCAGAAAGGGGTTGTGGTGCTGCAGCTGTCCATTTCCGAGTAGTACCTGTGTAGCCCACAGAACCATCTCTTCCTCTGTCAATTGACTATAAGGAACTCCCCAAGAAGCCATAGCCCTTGTCTGGGAAGGAGAAGGCAATGTGGCAGGAGTTGGGCTCATGGGCATTTGGGCCACTTCCTCATGCAACTTACTTTTGCCTTTAGGACCTGCTCAAGCCCTATCTCTTATTTCCATTTCCATTTTATGATGGAGTGCTGCTGTGCATGCCCAACTTTATGGCTTGGTGGGTCAGGCAACATCAAGCTCATGATAGGCAAATCAGGTCTTATGGTAACTTGGTGGCCCATGGTTAAGCATTCAATCTCTATAAGGCCTAAGATTAAGCTAAAAGTTGTCTCTCAAAAGGAGAGTACTTATCTGCAGTGGATGGTAAGGCCTTATTCCAAAATCCTAATGGTCTGTGTTGTGATTCTCCTATAGGGGTTTGCCAAATGCTCCATACAGCATCCCTATTTGCCACTGACACTTCCTGAACCAGCTTGAACAGCAGCCTGGAATTGCTGCAGAGCTCCTCTTGTTCAAATCTCCACTCAAAACTAGCTGCTTTTCTACTTGCTTGGTAAGTGGGCCAGAGTAGCAGCACACCCAAATAACAAATATGTTGTCTCCAAAATCCAAAGTTATCAACTTGGCATTGTGCCTCTGTGGTAGTTAGATTCAGTTGTCAGCTTGGCCAGGTGAAAGCACCTAGTTCTGTTGCTGTGGACATGAGCCAATGGTACATGAACCTCATCTGTTGCTGATTACATCTGCAGTTGGCTAGGAGGCGTGCCTGCTGCAGTGTATGATGTTTGACTTAATTGGCTGGTGCTTAAATGAGAGAGCTCAACGTAGCACAGCCCAAGCAGCTCGGCATTCCTCATCTCAGCACTCACAGCTCAGCCCAGGCCTTTGGAGATGCAGAAAGAAATCACCCCGGGGAAAGTTTTTGGAACCCAGGGGCCTGGAGAGAAGGCCAGGAAAGACCATCCTGTGCCTTCCCATGTAAGAAATAACCTCAATGGAAAGTTAGCTGCCTTTCCTCTGAAGAACTAACAAAATAAATCCCCTTTGTTAAAAGCCAATCCGTCTCTGGTGTGTTGCATACTGGGAGTTAGCAAACTAGAACAGCCTCTCATAAGGTCATAGGAGGGACTGGATAAAACAGTGTATCCTTCATATTTGAAGGGATGTCTCCGTATGCCTCACACCAGTGGACACTTAGAAATTTCACTGAGGTTTAAAGCCCCTGTATTTTTGTTAGATTTATCTACCATCCTCTGAAACACAAATGCCTTGTCAATAAGTCTAGAGTAGTTGCTACTTCTTACTTACTAGGTCAATCAATGTGATATCATCAATATAATGGAACAGTGTGATGTCTTGTTGGAGGAAGAAATGTTCAAATTCCCGCAAACAAGATTATGACACAGGGTTGGAGAGTTGATATACCCCTGAGGTAGGAAAGTGAAAGTGTATTGTTGACATTGTCAGCTGAAAGCAAATTATTTGTTGTCATCCTTACTAACACCTATTGAGAAAAACGCAGTAGCCAGATTAATAGCTATATACCAGGCACAAGAGGTTGTGTTAATTTGCTCAAACAATAATACCACATCTGGAACTCCAGCTGCAATTGGAATCACCACCTGCTAAGTTTACTAAAATCCACTGTCATCTTCCAAGACCTATGTTTTCTACACAGGCCAGATAGGGGAGTTGAATGGGACTGTGATGGGAATCACCACCCCTACATCCTTCAAGTCCTTAAGAGTGGCACTAATGTCTTCAATCCCTCCAGTAACATGGTATCGCTTTTAATTCACTATTTTGCTAGTTAGGGGCAGATCTAGTGGCTTCCACTTGTACTTTCCTAACATAATAGCCCTCATTCCATGAGTCAGAAAGCCAGTATGGATACTCTGCCAGTTGCTCAGTATGTCTATTCCAATTATGAATTCTGGAACTGGAGAAATAAGCAGTGAATGGGTCTGGGGACCCACTGGATCCACTGTGAGATTATCCTGAGCTAAAATTCCATTGATCATCTGACCTACATAAACCCCCACTCTGATTGTTGGACCAGAGTGATGTTTCAGATCCTCTGGAATTAAGGTCACTTTTGAACCAATGTTGAAAAGTCCCTAAAATATCTCTTCATTTCATTTCCCCAGTGCACATTTATCCTGGTAAAAGCTGTTAGGTCTCCTTGGGTAAGGCTGGGAAGAATACAAATAGTATAAATTTGTGAAAGTTTAACAGGATCCTTCCCCTCTGAATTCCACAAAAGACAGTTAAGGTGTCAAAATCACTCTCACCCAGAGTTTTACCTTGTATACATGTAAATATAGCAGAATCAAATGGTGATATTTGTGTATCTGTCTTGCTAACTCACCCGCATAAACTGTCAGCATAATCTTGAATATTGGAAACAGTCATTAGTGCCTGTGACTATAAAAAGTAGAAAGCCAATTGTAAAAATGCATTTTAAAGATTCTGTTTCTCATGAACCACTACCTATATGAAGCAGTATTAGTCAGTGTTCTCTAGAGAAATAGAACCAACAGAAGATATCTGTAAATATGAGATTTATAAAAGTTTCTCATGCAACCATGGGGATATAAGAGTCCAAAATCTGTGGGGCAGCCCATGAGCTGCCAGCTCCAATGAAGGTCCTCAGTGAACTCCCCAGGAAAGGCTGGCTTGCTGAAATGGAAAAGAGAGATTCTCTCTTGAATTCTCCTTAAAAGTCTGTGGGTGATTAGATTAAGTGTCCCTCATTGTATAAGACAGTCCCCTTAGGCTACTGCAGATGTAATCAGCCATGGATGCAACCAATGTGCTCATGATTTCAGTCCATGAATCCTCACAGCAACAGATAGGCTAGTGCTTGCTTGACCAGACAACTGTGTACCATCACTTGGCCAAGTTGACACATGAACCTAACCATCATAGAAAATATCCTCGTATGATCTTTTTCATTTCTGTGGGGTCAGTACTAATGTCAACCCTCTCATCTCTGATTTTATTTATTTGCATCTTCCCTCTTTTTTCTTTATCAGTTAAACTAAGTGTTTGTCAATTTTATTGATCCCTCTAAGAAACAACTTTTGATTTTGATGTCTCTATTATTTTTCTCTTCCTTAATGTCATTTATTTCTGTTCTAATGATTATTATTTCTTTCCTTCCCCTTGCTTTGTATTAGTTTGTTATTCTTTTCATGGTTCCTCCAGTTGTGCCACTAAATCTTTAATTTTAGTTCCTTCTTTCCAGTGCGGGCATTTAGGAGTAAATTTCTCTTTCAACGCTGTTTTCATTGCATCCACAAGTTTTGATATGCCAAGTTCTCATTTTCATTTATTTCAAAATATTAATGATTTCTTTTCAATTTTTCTTGACCAACTAATTGTTTAAGTGTATGCTATTTAACCTCCACATATTTGTGAATTTTCCTGTTTTCTGCCTGTTATTGATTTTCAGCTTTATTACATTATAGTCAGAGAGACTGCTCTGTATAATTCAATCTTTTAAAATGGATTGAGCCTTGTTTTGTGACCTAACTTATGGTCTATCCCAGAGAATGGTTCATGAGCACTTAAGAAGACTGCATGTCCTGCCATTTAGGAGGGTGATGTTCTTTGCATGTTTTTATGTCCAGTTCATTTATCTTATTATTCAAGTTCTCTGTCTCCTTTTTAATATTCAGCCTGGTTGTTCTATCTATTGATGAGGGCAGTGTTGAACTTTCCAACTATTATTGTAGAGACATCTATTTCTCCCTTCAGTTTTGCCAGTGCTTGCCTCATGTATTATGGGGTACCATGGTTAGGTGCACCAATACTTATGATTTCTATTTGTTCTTGGTGGTTTACTACTTTTATTAATATACAGTGTTACTGTTTGCATCTTGTAGCATATTTGCATTTAAAGCCTATTTTGTCTGACATTACTATAGCTCCACTAGCTTTTATTTTTGTACACTGTCTGTGTATAACAACTTTTTCCAAACCTTCACCTTAAACCTATTTGAATTCTTGAGTCTAAGTTGAGTGTCTTATAGTTAAAATATAGAGGCATCATACTTTTTTATGTCTTTCCTACCACCCATTTCTTTTGATTGGGAAGTTTAATCTATAAACATTTAATGTTATTGCTGTAAGGGCAGTACTTACTTCACCTATTTTATACTTTGGTTTTCATATATCGTATCTTAATTTGACTCTCCTTTTGTTACCCTTACTGATAATCTTCATTTATACACTCTCTTTCAATCCTCCCTCTCCTGTAATTTCTTTTTAGCCTGAAGAATTCCTTGTGGTATTTCTTGTAGAGCAGATCTCATGTTAATAAACTCCCTCAGTTTCTGTTTATCTGTGAATATTTACAACTCTTCCTCATCTTTTAAGGACAGTATTTCAAGAAAAATAATTTTTAGCTGGTAATTTTTCTTTGTCTTTGTCGATATCTTCATAATATCATACCATTGCTTTCTTATCTTCATGGATTCTGATGAGAAATTGGCATGTAATCTTACAGTGTTCCCTTATGTGTGATGAAACCCTTTTGCTGCTTTCAGAATTCTCACTTTATCTTTGGCATTTGACATTCTTATTAGTATGTGTCTCAGAGTACTTCTATTAGGATTTATCTGTTTGGAGTATGTTGTTCTCCTTGGACATGTATATTTGTGTCTTTTATATTAGCTGGGAAATTTTCAACCATTAGTTCCTCAGATATTCTTTCTTCCCCTTTTCTTTTTTTTTCTTCTTCTGGGACACCCATAATGTGCATGTTTGTGCACTTTATGCTGCCATTTAATTCGCTGAGACTTTGCTCAATTATTTCCATTCTTTCTCTATCCTTTCTTCTGTCTGTCACATTTCAATTTTCTTGTCTTCCACTTTGATGATTTTTTTCTTCTGCCAGTTAACATCTGCCATTTTATGCATCTTTTGTATTTTTAACCTCTTCTATTTTACCTTTCACTCTGACAATTTCTGTTATGTTTCTTTTTATACTTTCAAATTATTCTTATCCTCACTCAGTGTCCTCTTTTTTATTTTTTTAAGAAATTTTCACACACATACATCCTAAACAAGCTGTACAATCAGTGGCTCACAACATCATCACCTATTTGTGTATTCACTACCATGATCAATTTTTAGAACATTTGCATCATTTCAAGAAAGAAATAAAAAGGAAAAAAACTCATGTATACCATACTTCTTTCCCCTCCCTTTCATTGACCACTACTGTTTCCATCTACCAAATTTATTTCCCTTTGCCCCCTTATTATGCATTTATTTATTTACTATCCATTTTTTATTTATCTGTCCATGCCTTGGATATTAGAGCATCAGAAACAAGGTTCTCACAATCACACAGTTACATTGTAAACATTATTTCTTTATATAATCATCTTCAAGAACCTAAGTTACCAGAACACAGCTCAACAGTTTCAGGTACTTCCCCCCAGCCACTCAAAAACACCATAAACTAAAAATGGATATCTATATAATGCATAAGAATGACCTCCAAGATAAACTCTCAATTCTGCTTTAAATCTCTCACCCACTGAGAATTTATTTTGGCTTATTTCTCTCTTCCCCCTTTTGGTCAAGAATGCTTTCTCAATCTTTGGATGCTGGGGCCCAGCTTATCCAGACTTTTGGTCCCATGTTGCCAGAGAGATTTGCACTCCTGAAATTCATGTCTCATGTATGAAATAGGGCAGTGAGTTCACCTGCTGAGTTGGCTTAGAGAGAGAAGCCACATCTGAGCAACAAAAGAGGTTCCCTGGGGGTGAATCTTAGGCATAATTTTGAGTAGGCTTAGCCTATCCTTTGCAGGAATAAGTTTCAAAGGGACAAACACCAAAATCAAGGGCTCAGACTATTGTTTGGTTGTCCCCCTGCTTCTGAGAATATCAGAAATTCTCCAAATAGTGAAGTTGAATATTTCCTTCTTTTTCCCTATTCCCCCAAGGGGACTTTGTAAATACTTCTTTATTCATTGCCCAAAGCACTCTGGGATTTTTGTGGGCAACTCATTATCTTCTTAACATCCTTTATCTTTTTAGCTGTAATTTCCTTCCTCTCCTTGTATTGATGTAGGGAATTGTTTTGAACACTATTGATTACTTGTTCCAATTTCTGTATCTCCTTCAAAATTTCAATATGGTCCTTTAACAGGGCCATATCTTCCTGTTTCATATTATCTCTTATAAGTTTTGCTGATGTTTAGGTCTCTGATTAACTTGAGTTTCCTCTGAGAGTCAGTTTCTCTCTCTTGCCTAGGGTTTTATTGCTGATTGGCTTTGTATTAATGCTCATCTTTGACTCTTGATTCAAATTATTCTAGTTATTTATAATTCCCTTGTTTAACTGATCAGATTTTTTCAGCTTTTCCTCACCTGATTCTTGCACTGGATATATGGTGCAAGTTTTAAAATTGCAATGTTAATTTAATTGTTTCACTCCTAAGAGAAATCTTCCTTACCTCTATTCTTTCTCTGCAAATCTTGACCTATTCTGCTTTTGTTTTTGCTTGTGTAGCATTTTTTCACACACCTTTCATTGTTTTTAGCTATTTTTGCCTGAAGAGTAAATTCTGGGTGGAGTTCCATTCTGGAGAGTACTTTCCCATGTTGGTTTTTACCACTAAAATAGGGCCAGGGACCTATGAGAGGTGTGCAGAACAACCCCAACAATCCCTGATGAGAAGGTCAGGAAAAACACCAGAAGACTTTGTGATGATTCTCTGAAGTTGCATTTACTCAGTCTGCTGAGAAGATTCCATGCTTCAGTAAACTATTCCCTGCAGCCACAAGGTGGTACTATGTCTTTAAACATCCACTGCCTCTGACTCTGCTGGGGGCTGGGCTGAAATGATGCCTGCAGTCCATTCCTGTCTGAGGTGGGCTGAAATTGCAATTCAGAGCTGGGACCCAATGATCTGAATTCACCAATCAAAAGCTTTCATCAATGCTCAACCATACCCTCCCTTCCCCCAACATTAAAAATTCAATGTTCTTCTCTGTCCACATTTGACAGCCAGGAACTAGATCCCAAGGCTGCCTGCCTCAAGAGTCAGGGATGGGCACCAACAGCTAGTCATAGAGCTAGTTCTTTACTGCAGTTTCTTAGTGTCTTCTTCTTACTGTTCTCTGGATGCTGTACAGTGCACCCCTGGCCTCCAGTATCCCAGAACAGCTGTTTCAGTGAGTTTCTGGCTGTTAAGTAGCTGAGTAGTGAGTCCTGGCACTCCCTACTTTGCCCTCTTCCTGGAAATCTCCTAGGTATATCATTCTCAGGTAACTTTTTTTTCTTTGAGCACTTTAAATATATCTTCTCACTGCCTTCTGGGAATTGGATAAATTGCATGATAATTTTATTAAGTATTGCTTATTTGGGACTTATGGCTTCTCTCTTGCTGTCACTAAGATTCTATCTTCCTGGGATTGGAAATTTTGATTATAATGTGTCTCAATGTAGATATGATTGGGTTTATCCTGCGTGGTGGTTCTTTAACACATTGGATTTATATACCTGAATCTTACATCAGATTTTGGAAGTTTTCTGTTATTGTCTATTTAAATATTTTTTCTTGCCCTTTATTTCTCTCTCTCCCATTGGGACTTCTATGATCCATATATTGGTATGCTTAATGGTGTTCCACAACTTCCTCAGGATCTCTTCACTTTTGTCCTTCTTTTCCTTCTGTTCTTCAAAATGGACAATTTCAATAGTCTTGTCTTTAAGTTCAGTGATCTTTTCTTCAGCCATTTCTGATATGCTTTTTTTTTTTTTTTGTATGGGCAGGCATGAGAATCGAACCTGGATCTCCAGTACGGCAGGTGAGAACTCTGCCACTGAGCCACCATTCTAATATACTTTTAAACTCCTATATTAAATATTGTCCTACTGTTATTGTGCTTTTGAATTCATACTTTCCACTTGGTTCTTTGTTATAATTTTTGTTTCATTATTGACTTTCACATTTCGTTCATATGTTATTTTCCTTATTTCCTTTAGCTCTGTATCAATGACTTCTATTAATTCATTAATCATATTTATAAGAGATATTCCAAGTCCTTTTATTAGTAATTGCAGAGACTGTGATTCCTCCAGAATATTTTCTGATTTATTTTAATTTCCCTATGACCAGGGCATACCTTCCTGTCATCTTGCATGTTTTGTAATTTTTTGTTAAGAACCAGACATTCTGGGTATTATGTTGTGGTCAATCTGTAAATCTAGTTCTCCCATTTTTCAATCAGCCATACTAAGTATGTGCTGGTTTGAATCTATTGTGTACCCCAGAAAAGCCATGCCCTTTAATCCTCATTCATTATTTCTGGGTGGTATCTTTTTTATTGTTTCCATGGAGATATGTCCCCACCCACTAGGACAGACCAGGACCAGCAGTGCCTTCTTGATAGGGCACTCCAAATCTTTGTGGGTCTCAATCACCTGTTGTCCCTCCCTCAAATTTTTGTAAGTTCCTCCTAGGACTGGGCAGGACTGCAGTGCCATCTGGGCAGGTTGTTGATGAGACCCATATCTCCCATTCTAGATGTTCTCAGATCCTCTTCCCTGTATTGTGTTTGACTAGATGTCCTGAGAAGCTTTGAGACTCTTGCTTATAAGGTTATTTGAGGACCCCACAGTTGTGTTTCTAATTCCTACACAGTATTTCTTTCACAAAGTTGGGTTATATTGGAAACTCAAAATAATGCTGACACACTGAATTTGGTAACTCACATGTTAGACATAGGATGAGATTAAGATTTTTCATGATAGTCTACCACATACCTTTGGTCTTGAGCTGCATGTGTGCATATTTGCCCAATGTGCTCCCTGCTGCTGGCATGCAGAGCAATCATCTCACCCCTTTTATGTTTCTTTTATCATGTGTCAGGCAGCCCACTGGAGTTGGGTACACCTATTTCCCCTGAGGGCTATCAAGACCATTACCTCACAATGCTAATATGTAATTTCAATCAAAATCCTTTCTCGGCTCTTTTGGGTATTAATGTGTTGCACGTTCAAGTCGGTCTTAAGCCTGTGCTGAACAAGAAACAGATATTCCATGAACAAATGGAACAATTCTTCCACTTCACCCATGGGCTCCTTTCCTAACCTCCTTGCTGGTGTTTATGTGTAGAAAGCTAGGTTGCTATTGACATTATAGTAAAGCATTTTCTAATAATACAGGGATTGTGGCCTAAAGAGAATCGAAGAAGATATGGTTTGAAATGTATTTCTATGTTTATATGATAAAGTTTGAAAGATAAATTTAATATGACCAGAAAACAAATCATTCAAATTTTTTGCATATTCTGAGCAAGACTTGCAGTTTTAGTCATCATAACAAAGCCCAATGTCTTCTTTCATATTATGTTGTGTGAGGTCCATACATCACACAATACATAATGACAGAAGCAGATCAAGAGAGAGAAACCAAAAAAGCTTGAAAAGTTAATTAAAGGCAAAGTTTCATGGGGATAGGGCAACATGCCACACCAGACCTTATGGTGAAAATACCAGGATTGGTCACAAAGCAGAGGATCAGTTTGACTGAAAAGTATCTTTATTGTTGTTTCTAAGGGAAGCTTGCAAGCATAGAGCAGGGTCATGCCAGTGAGGGATTGGCTGGCTGTATTTGAAAGTGTTGCCCCAAAACTGAGGTTGGAATTATATTGGAACAACAGAAGTATAGGTGGGGTTTGGCCACCACAGTATGCCTATAGATGTTAAAGTATCAATTTACAGAAGACAGACAGTGTGGTTAATATACATAGTAATGATCTTTGATAGAATCATTGAAGCCGGTATTCATGAAAGGTAAGCTAGATGATGTGGCAGCATGAGTGATGGTATAACCAGCATTAAATAAATATCATTTGGGAACTATAGAAGCAAGAGTACCTAAATCATTTCAAAATAAACAGACTCTGAAGAACCATGGTACTGTGACAAAGAATAATGTTGCTATATGTTCTTGTGGTGAGATATATGAAATTAACTAGGATTGGCACATTTGACAGTAAAATACATGGAGAGAGAGTTTCTGGACCTGAACAAGAAGAGATGGTATCTGGACATTACTAAGAAACTTCAAGTGTATCATTTGTACAATAAACAAATACAAAAGTATATCTCCTTTACCCATTATTCTAAATCTTAGGTATTGATCCATTCTACTTATTTATCACTGTTCTTCACATGGATTCATTAATTTTATAATTTTTTAATTAAATTGTTTATACAGCCAGAATTTCTGCAAAAATAAACTTACCCATGGCCCCCAGTACCCTGGGGATGGTGCTGCTTTCTTTGTTTAGGCACCTGAGTTAAATTTCTTTCCCTGTTCATGGAATCCACACTTTTTCTCTCACAAACATATATAGATTTTCTTATAATCTAGCATCAACAGGGAATAAGGTATTCTAAATATGTTAATTATCAAGAAAACTTAAACTTGCCTTTTTAAGAACTGAGATGTTTAGAAAGGTAGCAAAATGTGAATCATATTTTCTACAAATTCATATCAAAGATTATAAACAATTTAATAGTATATACAAATATTTTTCCATATGACCATCACATATGAGATTGTTTATATGTCCTTCATGTTTATTGAGATATGTCATTCATGCTCAAAATAGCCCCAAATTGCAGTACTTTTAATTGCTTGGATATAGCCTTAAAAGTTTTGTCCTTTATCTTGTTTACAAGAATGTCAGCTGTCATATTTTATTGCAATTTATCAACCTGAAATTGCAACTTTCTTTACTTGCTCTTAGATTCCAATTTCCTCCTTCTAATATTCTATAAATTGGAGAATGAGTTAAGTAAGTTTAATTTGCTTGCAGATAATTTGGAATATAAAGGATCTGTGCAAGAGTGAAATACTTCTGTGGGATGAAATGCTTGGGTTTTAGTTTAGGGATTTATGAGAACTAGCTCAGGCTTTTTGCTTGTTTATTTCTAGGTTCAGGGTTGAAGTTGCTTGAATTTTAATATTTCTGTGTGTGTGTATGTCTGTATTGAGACTAGATCTTATATTTGGGTATATTACTGTCCTACTATTTTTAAAACAACAGATTTGACTTATCCTAAACCAGAGGGAAGATGATTATTAAATCCATTAATTAAGGACATGTTTATATTTTTGATGTTGACAGTCTTTATAGTTTGTTTGGACTGATGGTCCCCTTAGTTCCTTAGTCTTAGTAACATAAAAGAAAAACTAAGCAACTTAAAAAATGTAACATAAATAAAGGTAAGTAAAAGAAATAACAGTCTTGAATTCTTCCAATCTATATTAACTGCATATTCTAGCATGGTCCTGCAACACAGCAGAGATGGATCAGCTTTTAATAAGGAGATTTATTTAGTTACAAACTTATAGCTTTTCAGAGGAAAGGTAGCTAGCTTTCATTTGAGTTTCTCTGTTACATGGGAAGGCACATGGTAACATCTGCAGGCCTTCTCTCCTGGCTTCTGGGTTCTAAAGTCTTTCCTTGGGGTGATTCCTTTCTGCATCTCCAAGCATCTGAGCTGAGCTACCAGTGCTGAGATGAAGTATGCTAAGCTGCTTGGGCTGTGTTGTGTTGAGCTCACTTCTGAACTCTCTCTTTTAAGCCTCCAGCTATTTAAATTAAACATCTCTCATTGTGGAAAGCACTCCCTTTAGCCAGCTGCAGATGTAATCAGGCATAGATGAATTTTGCATGCTAATGATTCATGTTCACAGCAACAGAACTAGGCACCGTCACCTGGCCAAGTTGACACTTGAACCTAATTATCACAGTATTCAAACCTTACTTCCTTGTTTATTATAGTTCCTTCTCATTACACATATTTTTTTCTAGTTTATACTATCTTGTTTGGTCATATGCCAATTTATACGTTGAAAGTTTGTGATATGCCAATTCTATCAAGCTACAGAAAATATTTTCTAAATCTATAGTGACCATAAATTTCAGTTTGCTAAGGTCAGCCCTGGTTCACCACCTGTTATTCCATTATTATTTAATAGTTTTCCCTTATTTTCTACAAAGCATCCTGTTTTCAAAATAAATCATATGCTAATTTTATCTAAATCCCCTTCATTGCCATAACTCACAATATTGTAATAGGCAAGAAGTGCTCAATATATATTTGTTAAAGGTAATCAACCTGCTTCTTGCCTCACAATTGTATCATCATTATTTATTGCCTACATTTCTCCATCTATAAGCAGTTTTAATGTATATTTCTAACTCAATTCCAACTTCTCTGCTGAGGAACCTTCTCAACATGTCAAATGCAGAAGTTGGTTCAAGCAGAAATTGACAACACATGTGAAAACTGACATTGCATTAGATCTCAGCATCACTGCCTGACTTTCATTCTTGGATAAAAATATTGGCAGCTGTTTGCTATCTATATTCATTATGGGAAACAAACATGGAAAATATGATAAAGGAGATGATTAAAAACCATAAAGTAAATTACTTTCTTTGGCTGCAGATTTCCCTTTATGATCATCATATTTAATATGATGTTGATATTTTTCCTTTTCCCTAAGTTTACACAATATTGCTCCACTTAATAATCATCATATATGGTGTGACTATTTGAAAGGATTATGTATCCTAGAAAAGACATGTTTTAATCCTGATCCATCTTGTGGAGGCAACCATTTCTTTTAATCCCTATTCAGCATTGTAGGTTGGAAACTTGATTGGATTGTCTCCACAGAGCTGTGACATGCCCAATTGTGGGTATTAACTTTTGATTAGAGGGAGATGTGACTCCACCCATTCCAGGTGGGCTTTTATTAGTTTACTTGAATGCTTTAAAAAAGGAAACATTTTGGAGAGACCTACAATGCCAGGAGGGAGACACAAGAACCACAACAGCCCACACAGCCAGAGACCTTTGGAGATGAAGAAGGAAAGTGCCCCCATGGGAACTTCATGAAACAAAAAGCCTGGAGAGAAGGCTATCAGACATCACCATGTTCTCCATGTACCTTTCCAGTTGAGAGAGAAACTCTGAACATAATTAACCTTCTTGAACCAAGGTATCTTTCCCTGGTTACCTTGGATTGCATATGTCTACAGTCTTGCTTTGATTTGGCCATTTTCAGAGCTTTAGAACTGTAAACTTGTAACTTATTAAATTCCCTTTTCTAAAACCCATTCCATTTCTGGTATATTGATTTCCATCAGCCTGCAAACTAGAACAGATTGTATTATCAAGAAAAGTGCCCTGTGCTGGAGCCTGGAGAGAAAGAAGCAAACTAGATACCTCCTTAGCACAGAGCTTTAGGTACTCTTTATAGTCTCTGACCTTCCTCAGAAATCAAGAATGCACTTTGAGGGTACAAAACCAATCCACAAATTGAGAGCCTATGGAAAGAAAAAAATTACCTATCTACACCTCCTGTTAGGCACATAGTGAAGCCATTTCTGGGAGGTGAGGCAGCCTACTGAAATGTTGCTTGCACTAGTTGCCAAAACTTTAAACCTTCTCAGTACCAAACAAATTTCAAATTATTTAGCTTTGTACTCCTGTCCCCACTTGTCCTTTCAGTCTTATCTCTCATTATACTCTTTCATGCTGTTCACTTCAGCCATACAGCACTACTCATGCTTGCTAAACATGCTTTCTAATCCTCAGCAGCTGTTTTTTTTTGTACCATCATTTCTCTCTTAGAATATCTTTCTCCCTTGTCCCCAGAGCTTTCCATGTCCATATTCTAAATATCTTTTTAAAGGTTAATTCAAATACCATTTATTGCATATTCTCCCTAGCCAAAAGCAATATTTCCCTCCTTTGAACTCCCAGTACACTGTAAGCTTCCCTCTCTTTCCCTTGCCTTGTGCCATGAATTATTGATTTGTGCATGTATTTTATAATATCTATTAATCTATAAACTAGTGGGGAACAGGGATCCCATTTTATACATCTTTGTAGCACCTTTAGGGTCTAGATGGCAAATATTGATAAATAAATTATTGTGTCTATCTTAGCAAAGACAATGTATCAGAACTCCTGGTTTTCACTCTAACTAACCTTGCTCCATCCAACCATTTGGTGATTTTCCTGTTAACCATTGATATTCAATAATGCTCATACATAGTTCATATTAAATGACTTGAGATGAAACTGTCATCTTGGCTACACATTGAAAGAACAGACACAATTCTGATCTGAGCATATAAGTTTTATGTTAAATTGATAAATACCTCAAGCTCTCACTGGCAGAACCTCTGTTTTTCTTTTATTCTCTTATGTCATTAAAATGAATGTCTTTCAAGAAGTGTAATTACACATCATTCATCATAATAAAAGAATTTTGAGTGACATTTAATTCTTAAATCATAATGGTACTTTCTCTATGAATTATGCGATTAATAATGGCCTTTGATACCATTGTTATGCTATTGTACTGTGAATTTGGGTTATAATTCACATTGTCTGACATCTGTGGAACATTATGAGTATCATGTGAATGATATAATAAATATCTCTTACATTAATTGAAATGCTTCGATCTGAATGATTCTTCAGAGACTATTATTATGAAATTTAAAAACACTTTCTTTTCTCTTTCTTTGAAATTCTTTTGTAGCATTAGTATACACATTTTTCTTGAACATTAGAATTCATAGTCCCAAAATGGACTCAAATGTCATATGAATAAGTAAGTGAAATTTGAATTTGTAATGTTCTATATGATATTAAATGGTATAGAAATGTATGTTTTCCAAATTAAAAGGGATAGGATGATCTCAAGGTTAAAATAGACATGTAGAATCATCCAAGTCTAACTTGTCACTTACAGCAGAAAACATTCTATTAATCCTGACAGGTGACCATCTAGTTTCTCTCTTGAACTGCTGTAGTAACATCTACCTCTTCAACTTTGGTCTCATTTATTTTGGGGCCACACAAACCTTCCTATTTCCTGAGGCAGTTGTCAAATATTTGAAGATGAGTGTCCCTCTTAGTTTTGTCCTGAATATATATCCTTGTTTCTTTTAACCATTTTACATAACAAAAACAGTTTATAGAACTTGAACTATTCTGGTAAACCTTCTCTGAATGCCTTCTAGTTTGTCAATAATCTCTTCAAAATACAGAGCCCAGAGCTAAATTTAATATTAACCTATAGATCAACCATTAGAAAAATGTATAGGACTATTGCTGTCCATGAATTGGACACTGTATTTCTGTTAATGTAGACTAACATTTTATCAGAAGGCCTAGGTGGCCAGTTAGCACTGATGATTCAATTGGGATAAAACAAATTTCTCAGGATATTTTTCACATGAGTCCCTGCCCAGGTTGAACTCTTTTAGTCTGTTCTTAGAAAACTGATTTTTCTAAATACCTAAAAAGAGTATAAGTAATGTGTGCTTGTTAAATGTAGCTTGTAAATGACAGAACAAATTGTACTGGCTATTTTATGTGTCTACTTACTGGGATATAATGTCCAGTTGTTTGGTCAAATGCCATCAATTTTTTTTACTATAGAGCTGCTCCATAGATGAGATTAGAATCTATAATCAGTTGGCCTTAAGTAAAGGAGGCTACCCTCCATAATATCACTGGGTCTCACCCTATCAGTTGGAGGTATTAACTGGGAGAACTGAGGATTCCATAGATAAGCAGAATTTCTGCCTCAAGATATCAACATCAACTCTTGCAACAATTCTCAGCCTGCCAGCTTCACTTAAGGAATTTGGACTCAAGATTTCAACATCACTTTTACTGGAATTTCTAGCTTGTGGCCTGCCCTATGGGAATCAGAATTCAGATTTTGTAGGACCCCAACCATGTGAGGCAACTCCTTATTATAAATATGTATGGCCTATTGGTTCTGTTTCTCTGGAGAACCCTGACTGATACAGATTTTGGTACCAAGAGTGGTTCTGTAGGAACAAAATCTTAAGATTAAATTTTCTGAATTTAATCTAATTCAGGAAATCTAATGTCTTTGTTTATTGGGCCCTTATCTATAAATTCATCCTGATATACCATTTTCCCACACTTTTAATATCCATTCCCACACATATTCTACAAATTTTTGTCTTTTCAAATTAGAAAAATCATGCAGTTCTTTTGGAAAGTAGTACCCCTTCTCCTGGCTCACACTTTGCACTTAATCTTTTGGGCCCTGTTGGGACATCTGTCTAATTATAGATCTAAAATTAAACAGGGGTGGTGAAGGTGTGTATTGAGGAGTTTTGGGAATTGGATCTTTAATCTGAGTAGACTTAAAGGCTCTAATTATTCTATTTACAATAAAAAAGAGGACACTAATAGTTCATGGTTTGATTTTGCAATAGAGGTATACAAAATATTACCATTGGTACTCATAATCAAAAAGCAAAAACAGTCAAGATTCTGGCTAACTGTGTAGTTTGATACCATAGAACATTTTTGTCACAATGAAATTGACTTGTTTTTCCTAAAAATAAGCTGAAGAAAGTGGTAAAAGAAAAGGATGAGCTCAAGGCTCATTCCTGTACCTATGACTTAATGTTCCCAGCTAGATATGCCCCAGCTAAAATGCCACTTAAATTCCATGAAAGCTGGAACCTTGAGTAGGACATGAGATTTTGTTGGTTTGTCCAGAGTGATACCCTGATAAATCCCAGAGTGATTTGAACAGTGAATAAAAAAGTATTTCCAAAATATCCTTTGGGGAATGGTGACAAAAGTGGAAATTTCAACTTCCCCAAGTTGAATTCCTGATATTCTCACAAGCAGTGTGGACAATCAAAGCTATAGGCTGAGCCACCAATCTTGGTGTTTGTTCATATGGAACTTAATCCCATAAAGGATAGGTCAAGCCTACTTAAAATTAGGACTAAGAGTCACCCCCAAGAGAACCTCTTTTGTTGTTCACATATGGTCTCTCTCTCCAGCCAACACAACAAGCAAACTCACCACCCTCCCCTTGTCTATGTGTGACATGACTCCCAGGGGTGTGGACCTTCCTGGCAATGTGGGACAGAAATCCTGGAATGAGCTGAGACTCAGCATCAAGGGATTGAGAAAAACCCTAGAATGAGCTGAGACAGCATCAGGGGATTGAGAAAACCTTCTCAACCAAAAGGGGGAAGAGTGAAATGAGACAAAATAAGTGTCAATGGCTGAGAGATTCCAAACAGAGTCGAGAGGTTATCCTGGAGGTTATTCTTATGCATTAAATAGATATCACCTTGTTAGTCAAGATGTGGTGGAGAGGCTGGAGGGAACTGCCTGAAAATGTAGAGCTGTGTGCCAGTAGCAATGTTTCTTAAATACGATTGTATAATGATAGAGCTTTCACAATGTGACTTAGTGATTGTGAAAACCTTGTGTCTGATGCTCCTTTTACCTACCTTATCAACAGATGAGTAAAACATATGGAATAAAGATGAATAATAGGGGGAACAAATGTTAAAATAAATTTAGAGTGAAATGCTGGTGATCAGTGAGGGGAAGGGGTGGGGGTATGATATGTATGATTTTTTTTTCTGTTTTCTTTTTATTTCTTTTTCTGAATAGATGCAAATGTTCCAAGAAATGATCATGATGATGAATATGCAACTATGTGATGATATTGTGAATTATTGATTATATATGTAGAATGGAATGATAAAAAATTATGAATGTTTGCATTTGTTTTGTGTTTTTTTGGTATTTAAAAAAAAATGAAAATTAATAAAAAATAAAATAAAATTCCAAAAACAAATTCCATGAAAGCTTCTATGTGTATCTTGAAAGAAACCCTCATTTCCTCTATCCACAGCATTTAGGTTTCTGAAAACCAGACCCAGAGTTTCATTGTACAAGTCACTGAATTGCCACATAAATTGATTTCCCAACCTTACAGGGTATCTGCTGTTAAAGTGAGGGCATTGATTGGGAAGGTACGGGATCCTGAAAATTGGAATATAGACATATGGGAAGATTATGACAAAGCTTGGGGAATGAACGCTTAAGTTCTGATATCTTCTTTGCCAGGAGAAGCAACCCTTACACCCATATCTAAGAAGGTTAACCCTACTTTGCTAGAAAATGGCCCCAAGAAAGCAACCCTTCCACTCCCGCTTAAGGAGATGAAGACTGTTTTGCCAGACAACACTGTAATGGAATCCCCTGAGGCAGCTGAGTTGAAAGGTACTGAAAATTCTCCTCAGTACACACCTTTACCACCCCTGTTTAATTTTAGACCTATAATTAGACAGATGTCCCAGCAGGGCCCAAAAGATTATGTACAAAGTGTGAACCATGAGAAGAGGTACTACTTATAAAAAGAACTGCATGATTTTTCTAATTTGAAAAGACAAAAATCTGTAGAATATGTGTGGGAATGGATATTAAGAGTGTGGGAAAATGGTGGAAGGAATATAAAGGTACATCAGGATGAATTTATAGATAAGGACCCAATAAACAGACATTTTATTCAGTGTTGTAGCTCAAGGGGTTAAAAAGGGCTCTAAATGTTTGTTTGTTTGGTTGGTTGAAATATGCATAAAAGGTGTCCTAAACTAAATAAAGTTGACATACAAGAATTTCCTTCATAGAATATAGAAGGAAGTATCCTTTCATTAGTGAGACTGGAATGCTAGAGTAGATTTGTCATGTAAGATCTGTTCACTTACCCCAGGAGTGTCCAGAAGACACATCTTTCACTAAGACTTGGAGAAACAAATTTGTGAGGTGAGCCCCAGTATCCCTGAAGTGCTCTGTGGTTACTCTTCTCTGTAGGGCAGATATTACAGTAGGAATTGCTGCACTGAACTGGGATCATTAAATGCAATGGGAATAATGAGATCTTGGGGTGGCAGGAGCCATGAGGCAATACTTAATCACCAAAGACAAGGTAGACATGGTTACTTTAATGGAAAGTGGTGAAAACAAATTCTCTAGAAGACAGAACTTCAAGCTGTTAGCCTGGTTTTTCATTTTCTTGGAAGGAGAAATGGCCATACCAGTAATTGTATAGTAATACAGGCACCATGGCCAGTTGTTTGGCTGGATAGTCAGGGACTTGGAAGGTACATATTTGAAAAATTGGTGATGAAAAGATCTGGAGGAGATGTATGTGAATAGATATTTCTGAAGAAGCAACAAATATGAAGATGCCTTGTGTCACATGGAATTCTCATGTGAGACTGGTTTTGACAAAGGATGACTTTATAACTATGTGAATGAGTTGACCCATTCTGTGAATAAGAGTCCATCTCATTCCCCAGCCACTTCTGTCATTGCCCAATTGGGTCATGAACAAAGTGACATGGTGGTATGGAAGTTATGCATGGGTTCAGCAACATAGACTTCCACTCAGAAAGAGTGGTGTGCAGAGACCAACACTGTGTCCCCTATATGGTGCAATTCCTAAAGGTGATCTACCCATTACTTAGTGGCAGGTTGACTGCATTGGGCAGTTTCTCATGGAAAAGGCTGTATTTTGTTTTTACTGGAGTAGATATAGATTTTGGGTATGGATTTCCCTTCAGTACACAATATTACCATCTGAGGACCTATAGAATTCTAAAGCACCATTATTCCATACAACATTGCCTCTGATCAGTGAAGTAACTTCATAAGAAATGAAATACAAGGATGGACATATGTTCAGGATATTCGCTGGTCTTACCATACCCCCATCATCTTGAAGCAACCAGATTGATAGAATGGTGAAATGTTCTTTTGAAGATGCAGTTATGGTGTTGGATAGATGGCAATGCATTATTACAAACCTAGGTAATATTATACAGGCATCTATATATGCTCTAAATAATCTCCCAATATATGATGCTATTTCTCCCATAGCTCGGATTCACAGGCCTGGGAATCAAGGGGTGGGAAGGGGAGTGACACCACTCATTATTACCACTAGTGATTCACTAGCAAAATTTGTCATTCCTGTCCCTCTAACCTTATGTTCTGCTGGTTTAGCAGTCTTAGTTCCAAAAGGAAGAATGCTTTGTGAGGTGACCCAACAATGATTCCATTGAACTGGATTATAAGACTGCCACTCAGCCACTTTGGGCTCCTCGTGCCCTTGAGTCAATAGGCAAAGAAAGGAATTACTATGCTGCCTGGTGTGATTGATCTTAATTTCCAAGGGAAAATTGGACTACTATTATTCAAGAGTTTGCCTGGAATTTGGAGATCCCTTAGGGTGTCTCTTAGTACTAACATTCACTGTGGTCAAAGTCTATTGATAACTACAACAACCCGATTCAGGTAGGAGTAGTAATGACCCAGACCCCTTAGGAATGAAGGTCTGGGTCACTCCATTAGGCAAAGAAATGCAAACACCTGAGTTGGTTTCCAAGGGCAAAGGGAATATTGAATGTATAGTGGAAGAAGGTAGTTATAAATACCAACTACAATCATGTGAGCAGTCAAAGAAATGAAGATTGCAATTGTTATTCATATTTCTTGCTTCTTTTGTTATAAAAATATTTGTATATATGCATAAAGCAAATATCTTCGTTTTCTTCCTTCTCATCCCTTATCATATAATGTCAGTTGTATTAACTTTACATCATAATATCAGAGTAAACATCACCCAAGTATTTTTATCTTCTTTGGGGGAAAATATTAGTGCATTCATAATTGTATGCAGGATATTTGTATCATGTCAGGCAGATGTCTCTGACTTCATTATTATCTTTATTTGGAAATTAAGTATGGGTTTAGATATGTACAAGTGCCTGATTGACTAGGGGTCAATTGTGAAGGTTAATTTTATGTGTCTACAATATTGTGATATCCAGTTATTTGATCAAACATTGGCCTAGGTATTTCATAGATAGGATTACATTTCTTAAGTAAAGAAGGTTACCTTCCAGAATGTAAATAGGATTTATCCAATTAGATGGCAGTCTTAATATCAAGAACTCAAGATTCCAGAGATCAGAATTTCTGCCTCAAGACTTGAACATTAATGCTAACCAGAATTTCCAAATGTATATAAACATGCATATATACTGTTGTTCCTGTTTCTCTTTAGACTTTGACTGATAAACATATATAAAGGAAAGCATATTATCCTACAACTTAGAGATAATAGTTGTTAATATTTTGGTACATTTCTTTCTTCTCTTTATATTTAGATCCTAGAATTCATATTGTATAACTGCTTATATTCTGATTTTTCACTTAACATTATGCCAAAAGAATGTTTCCATTTCCTGAAAATATTTCAAAAGTGGTAAGTAAATCCTTTATTCTGCAGCAATTTGCAATTGCCATTGCATTTAGTAATTTCCTTCTTGATAAACTTTGTTTACAATTTTTCTGTTTGAAAAATTATAAATAATGCTGACATTTAAATATGAGTAATGTGCTTGGGTAATGTATTTATCTATTTGAAAATGTAGTACTATGCCTTCATACCACAGAATAATACAAAACAAATTCCATAAGAATCAAATTGCTACATATAAGAAAAGTAAAAAATATTTAGAAGAAAATATCAATAAATTTGTACCTAATGGAAAAAATATAAGTACAAGGAAAAATCAATATATTTGAGAATATAAAAGTTAAAAATTCTGTGTTTCAAAGGCCATCATGTCTAAAAATAAAGAGTGTGCAACATTCAGAGGAAAAATATTTCCAAATTATAAATGGTATTAAAAATATGTAAAATAAGCATAAAAGTAAATAATAAAAATTAAAATTTCAGGACTATAATGTGTAAGAAAGAAGAACAGATGATCCACATACACAAATATGCAATTCTTTAAGAGCTACATTAAAATGCTCATTCTTAATGGTAATCATTAAAGCATAATTTAAACAAAAATGAGATGTTTTTACTGTATGTAAATTTGTGCAGCCTTTCTGAGGATTTATTTTGTAATATACACCAAATACCTTAAATAAGAATATGCTTTTTAACATAATAATTTTTCTTTTAAGAATATATCCTCAGAAAATAATAAGAGAGTTGGATCTGTAAGTATGTGTGAAAATGTTCATTGCCCAATCAAAATGTCTACCATTAAGAGAATGTATAAATAAAGTTATAAGATGGAAGGACAGTCTTCAAAACACGGTTTTAATAACTGTATTTAATGTAATGGGGAAATACAATAAATGCTACTTTTGAAGAAAAGAACATAAAGTATTATGTACACTGTAATTCCAATTTTGTAAGAAAATGTTTAAAGTATAAAAAAGAATGACACCACATCCACATGTGTACGTTGATTGACTCTAGGTGGAATATTTGTGTATGCCTTTTTAATTTTTCCTTTGTATCATTCAGTGTTGCTAAACCTGCTGCAATGGTTTGAAAATCTGAAAAACAATCATTTTCATATTGAGAAAACATTGTGATAAACATCTTTGCACTTAAAACATTGTCTAATTCTGATTATACTTTTAGAAGAGATTCCTAAAAGTAGAATTTTGGGGCCAAAGAGTATGAAATTTTAAAAGGTATACTTTATAATCTTAATCTCTCAAATTTCACTGTTTTGGCTTTGGCTAAACACTTCATTGTGCCCAAGGAAATTGGAATATGGCAAGACATTCAGTGTATGATAAGATTCTATCTATCTTTGGATCATCTGGATAAAAAAGGTTTGAGAAGAATAGCTTAAATGACAATGGAGGTACAAGCACAGAGCCCTATGGACAGGCTAGGAGGAACTATTGAATAGCCATGGAAACTGAGTCAGTTGTTCATGTCCATAAAAAGAGAAGGAATTGCCTTTGCCATGAAACAAATCATCTTGGACAAGTTTAACTAATTCTGATCATCAGGCATCCACTTATTAAGGGCCATGTTATCTGACCAATATTGTGAAAGACACAGGAGACATCATTATACCACTTCAAGAGCTTAGAATACAGATTCCAAGTCTCTACACCTATTCAGTATGTTTGGGGTGAAGTCTAGGTATCTGTACTTTTTAAAGCTTTCTCAGTGACTCTGATGACAAGCTCTTTTAATTTGCTAAAGTTGCTGAAATGCTATATACTAGAAATCAGCTGCTTTTAGCAACAGAAATTTATTACTTTGCAAGCTCAAAGTTCTGAAGCTTTGAAAATGTCCCGATCAAGACATCAATAGATGATCTAGCTATCCTGGACTCTGCTGCCAAATGGCAAGGCACATGGTGATGTCTGCTGGTCCTTCCTGGGTTTCATTGCTTTCATCTTCTGGCTGATCCAACTGTGACTTTCATTCAGAGAGTCTGTTCATGTGCTTCTCTCTCAGTTTCTGTGCTTTCTCTCTATTCCATGCTCTTATAAAGGGCTCCGGTAAGAAGATTAAGTTGGGGCATACCTCAATGGAAATAACCTAATCAAGAGGTCCCACTCACAATACTTCTACAGCCATAGGAATGGATTACCTTTATGAACATGAGCTTTACTGGGGTTCATAAAGCCTCAAAACCATCACACCAGCTAAGTTGGCAAATCACTGCGCTAGAAAATTTAATCAATTGAAAAAATTAGAAATAGAATGCTAAAAAGCTATGAGAAAACAATCAAATTATGGTGGAAGTAGTCAAGGACTACTAAGGACAGCTTAGTGTAGGAGATAAGTCATAGGCAAATTTGTCAAGGTGTTTGATTTATTATTTTCAATATGATTTATTACTTTAGACCCAGACTCTTTCTCCACTGGCATTTGAGTTTTTTAGAAATACAACAACTATACATAATACCTACTTTGCTAACCTATTAACACAAATAGCAATAAAAATTGAAGGCAACAAAAAGGAGGAGGAAGGAAACTTCTTACAGATAATACAATTAATCATTTAGATAGCATTTGTTCATTTAATAAATATTTTTATTTATTACTGGAGTGCAATATACCATAAATGGGTTGGCTTTTATAAAGGGGATTTATTAAGTTATAAATTGCAATTCTAAGGCCATGAAAATCTACAAATTAAGGCACCAAGAAAAGATTACCTTCCCTCAAAAAAGGCTGATAACATCTGGGGTTTCTCTGTCACATGGGAAAGCACACGCTGGCCCTTCCTTTGATCCCAGGTTTTAATGCTTTCATCTCTTGGTTCCAGTGGCCTCCTCTCTGAGCTTCTGTCTGTCTTCAAACATCTCCAAAAGTCTGTGTCTTCTTTCTTAAAGGACTCCACTAAACTAATTAAAATCTACCTTGGATGGGCAGGGTATCATCTCCATGGAAACAACCTAATCAAAGGATCCACATCAACAGTGGGGTGGGTCACATCTCCATGGAAAAAACATAATCAAAAGGCCCCACCCATCAGTGGACCAGAAAAGCCCTGAAATGCAGAGGGGCCAGCCCCTCTAGAACATTAACTAGTTCCACCCACTATCCCATATTATTGACAGCCCCTTCCAACATGAAAAAATTAGAATGGACATAGCCCAGATACACCTAAAGAGTGGGAGAAGGATCAAAGGAGATGATGAAGTTATACAGAGAAGGTAGGGTTTAACAAGCGAGTATGATTGTTGAATCATTTTTTAGCTTACAATATATTAGAGCAGCTAGAAGTAAAAACCTAAAATTGTGGAATTGTAACTAATACCAAACACTGAAATCTATTCTATAACTAGTTGTTGTAATGTGCTTTGAAATTGATTGTCTTTTGTGTATATGTTATTTTTCACAAAAAAGAAAAAATGTTGATTTTGATAATAAAATAAAGAATGAAATGTTAAGAAAATTGTCACATGGGAAAAACACATCATGATGTCTGTTGGCCCTTTGCTCCTGAGCTTCATTGCTTTCAGCTCCTGGTTCCAGTGGCTTCCTTTCTTAGCTTCTGTCTGTCTCCAAGCATCTTGAAACTTCTAAGTCTGCTCTCTTAAAGAATCCCAGTAAGCTGGTTAAGACCCACCCTGAATGAGTGGGGAATCATCTCCATGGAAATAACCTAATAAAATTGTCCTGCCCAACAATATGTCCTCCCCCACAAGATTGGATAAGAAGAACATGGCTTTTCTGGGGTACATAGCAGTCTCAAACCAGCACAATAAATATCACAGCCTACTATGTACCAAGCTTCTACTATTCTGTGTGCTTAAGATAAACCAATAGGCAAATAAAATAAATATCCCTGCCCTCATGTTACTCACATTCTAGTGGGGGGAGACAAACAAGAATAAATAAAATTAATCTTATTTGATATGTTAAAAGGTGATGAATCTGGAGTATGGCATAAGTAGTCAATATTAAATAGGACTATCAGGATAAGCCTCTTTGAAAAGGTGAGATTTGAGTAAAGATTTGATAATGGAGAGAGAATAAACCACCTAGATATCTGGGAGTAAAATGTTTCAGGCAGAGATGATGGTCAGTGCAAAAGCTCTAAAATGGCCATATGCCTAGTGTGTTTGAGGAACAACAAGGAGTCAAGTGTGATTGAGGCAACATGAGTAAGGGGAGAGGAGTAGGAAATGAGGTCAGAGAGGTAATAAGGGCATTTTGTAAGGCATTGTAAATCATTGTAATGACTTTGATTTTTACACTGAGTTAAATCAGAAGCCATCGGAGTGCTTAATTTAGTTTTTAAAAATTCTAAGTCATGTTGAGCTATTGTTTATACAGACTAAAATTCACCCTTTGTAGGTGTAGAATTCAATGAGTTTTAACAAATGTAAACAGGCATGAAACAACCAACACAATCAAGGTGTAGAATATTTTCATCATCCAAAAATGTTCCCTTGGTGGTACAGGCTCAGCATCAGTTCCTGGAAAATAGGTATGTGTTTTCTGTCCCTATAATTTTAACTTTTCCAAAATATTGTATAAATATAATGATATGCTATATAGACTTTTATGTCTGGCTTATTTCATTCAAATTGGTAATTTTGAAAATGTTCTATTTTGTTGTATGTATCAGGAGTTAGTTATTTTTATTGCTAAAAGTTCTCATTTTGTAACTATACCATAGTCTGTTTGGCCATTTATCAGTTGATGAATATTTGGATTGTTACCACTTTGTAATATTATGATAAATCTGTTGTATAGAGGTCATTTTCTAGGCATATATTTTAATGCAACTTTACTGAAATATATTCATATATCATACAATCATCCAAAGTATATAATCAATGGTTCACAGTATAATTATAGTTACATATTCATCACCATCATTTTTGAACATTTTCTGTACTCCAAAACAATAAAAATAAAGGTAAAAAAGAATATGAAAACATCCCATATTCTGATTCCCCCCATTATTTATGTTTTTATTGCCTTTATTTTCTTAGTCATCTGTCCATACACTGGATAAAGGGAGTGCCAGTCACAAGATTTTTCAATCACATGGTCACACCATAAAATCTACATAGCTATAAAATTATCTTCAAGCATCAAGGCTACTGGATTATAGTTCAATGGTTTCAGGTATTTACCTCTATTTACTACTTTATGCTGAAAAATGAAAAGGGATATAATATAATGCATAAGAATAACCTCCAGAATGAACTCCCAATTTTATTTAAAATCACACAGCAACTGAAACTTGATTTTCTTTCATTTATTTTCCCCCTTTTGGTCAAGAACTCTTTCTGAATCCCACAATGCCAGAGCCAGTCTCATCCCCAGGATTCATGTCCTGGGGGAGATTTATACCCCTGGGAGTCATGTCCCATCTAGGGGGCAGTGGAGTGAGTTTACTTGTGGAGTTGGCTTAGAGTGGCCACATAGATCAACAAAAGAGGTTCCCAGGGAGGGCTTCTAGGCATAATTATAAATAGGCTTAGCTTATCCTTTGCAGGAGTAAGTTTCATAAAGGCAAGCATAAGATCAAGAGTTTGACCTATTAAATTGGCAGTCCCAAAGGTTGCAAGAATATCAGGTATTCCTCTTGTGGTTAAGTTTAATATTTCCATATTTTGCCCAGCCCCTTTTTTATCTTCTGCCAAAGTTACTCTGGTATGTATCAGGGTAGAACACTAATCTATACGAACCAACAACTTCTCACTCCCATAATTCCATGAAATTATGGTGTCTGAACAAACTGTCAATACAAGTTAAATTAGATAGTGTGCTTGAGAATGCATACATTTTGCACCTAGTAAACATCTCTTCCTCTGGTCTCAAACAGAAGTTCAAGTTCTAAAATATAGTCAATATCATCCTTTACCCTTTAGTCTGACTTATCTTGGTCCTAACCAGATCAGCTTCATTCATATCTGTAATTGAACTCTGATCTCTTTTTCAGCTTTTATAACAGTTGCTATATGGGTTAATGCTGAATGTCATAGCTTCAGAACTCTGGCTCTGAGTCTCAGATGTCATAGAGATACCCAAAGTTCCAGGGAACTCTGAGGTTATACATAAAGAGCTCTGCATCTCAGAATTTAGAATAACTGCTACAACTCAGGAATAGAAGGGACTGCTGAAAGAACTTAAAATCTAGGAAACCTTACCGTAAGTCTTCCTCTGATTAATTATGCTCTCAAATTCAATTCTCAGAGATTTTACATTATAATTAGTCTATATTAGTGAGGCATTATGATATCTGTCTTTTTGTTTCTGGGTTATATCACTTGACATACTGTCCTCAAGGTTCATTCACTACTTGCATGTAGTGAATTCTTTCTTGCAGCTACTCACAAATTCTTTCTTGCAGCTACTCACTGTACAATTGTATGTGTACACCACACTTCACCCGTCTGTACATCAGTTGATCTACCCATAGGCCACCTCCATCTACTGCGAATCATGAATGCTCCCACTATAGACATCAGTTTACAAACTTCGATTTGTGTTCCTGCTTTCAGTTCTTCAAAGTAGATACCTAATAACTCATTGCAGTATCATATGGCAACCAAATATTTAGTCCCTTGTGGATCCACCACACTGCCCTCCAGAGGGACTGCACCTTTCTACTTCCCTACCAACATTGAATAAGTACATCTTTCTATCCACATATTCTCTAACACTTCTATCTTTCTGATTCTGTTTAAATGGTTTTATTCACACACCATGATCCATCCTAAGTAAACAATCAATGGTTCCCACTATAATCACATAGTTATGCATTCATCAACACAATCTATATGAGGACATTTCCATTTCTTCCTTAATTAAAGAAGAGGAAAAAATGAAGAATAAAAGATAAAATTGAAAAGGAGAAACAACAGCAACACCAAGAATCCTATAACCTTCCCTTACATCCCCCTCTTATTGACATTTAACTTTGGTATTTTGCTTTGTTACATTTGATGAAAGGATATTACAATGTTACTGCTAACTATAGACCCTAGTTTCAGTTGCTTGTATTTGTCTCAAATACCATCCATTTTCAGCATCTTGCATTCTTGACATTCATTTATTCTTCTTCATGCAAAAAACATTCTTATATTTGTACATTCAATCACCATTATTGTCCACTGTAGGTTTTGTTACATTATACCATTCCAATCTTTATCTTCTTTTTTCCTTCTGGTGTCACACATGATATTAGTCTTTCTCTTTCAACCATTGTTACACTCAGCTTTTTTCAGTGGACTTACAATATAGTGCTATCACGAGGTAGTTTTGTGTTATCCATTCTGGATCTTCACAATCAATCCTGTTGAACATTCTATACTTCAGCATCAAATTCCCAGTCTCTACTCTGTTTCTATCTTCTAATAACCTGTGTTCTCAATTTTAACTCTCAAAGTTCACTAATTAATGTTACCTCATGTGAGTGAGACCATACAGTATTTGTCTTTTTGTTTCTGGCTAATGTCACTCAACATAATATCCTCAAGGTTCATTCATGTTGTTGCATGCATCATGACTCTATTCTTAAATATCATATCATATCTTATATTTTATCTTTTCACTCTCACTGATAATCTTAATTTCTACACTCTTTTCCAGACATCTCTATCCTGTCTTTTCCTATTGTCTGTAGTGCTCCTTTTAGTATTTCTTGTAGAGCAGGTCTCTTGTTCATAAATTCTCTCAGTGTTTGTTTGTCTGAAAATATTTAAACTTTCTCTTATTTTTGAAAGACAGTTTTGATGGATTTAGAATTCTTGGTTGGCATTTTTCTCTTTCAGTATCTTAAACATATCATATCACTTCCTCTTCACCTCCATGATGTCTTCTGAGAAATCCCCATATAGTCTTACCCAGCTTCCCTTGTATGTGATGTATTACTTTCCTCTTGCTGCTTTCAGAATTCTCTCTGTCTTTGACATTTTACAATCTGATTAGTAAATGTCTTGGCATAGGTCTATTCAGATCTATTCTTTTGAGTGTAGGCTGCACTTCTTGGACCTGTAATTTCTTTCATAAGGACCTGTTTTTCATAAGGGATGAGAAATGCAAACACTGTTTTCATTTTTCTTGGGTGAATTACAAAGATTGAAATGGTTTTGTCACAAGATAGGTGTATTATTAATTTAAAAGAAATTTCTGAACTCTTTCTAAAATGCTTGCATATTTTGCATTCCTAACAGTAATGCATGACTTCCATTTGTTCTGAATCTTCACCAGAATTTAGTATTGGCAATTAATAAAAATTTCAGACAGTGTACTAGCCATGTAGTTGTTTCTCATTATGGTTTTATTTAATATTTTCTAATGACAAATGCTAACTGATCATTGTTTCATGTGATTTTATTTATCTTTTTCAACATAACAACATACAAACACAAACATTCTTACCATATAATCATCCCATTAGTCAATAACTCACAATATCATCACATAATTGTATATTCATCATCATGACCATTTCCTAGAACATTTGCATTGATTCAGAAAAAGAAATAAAAAGAAAACAATTCATACATACCATAACTCTTACCCCTCCCTTTCATTGATCACTAGCATTTCAATCTACTAAATTTATTTTAACACTTGCTCCTCCATTATTTATTTATTTTTAATCTATATTATTTAGGAAAGGCCTAAATAAGTGGAGAGCTGTTCTGTGATCATAGATTAGAAAACAATATTAGATGCCCGCTCTCCTCAAATTGATTTATAGAATCAAGGAATTCCAATAAAAAATTCCAACATTTGTTTTACAAAAGCAACAAACCAATTATAAAATGTATATGGAAAATAAAGTAACCTAGAATATCCTGAACAAGATGAATGTTTTACTCATCTGTCCATAAAGTAGATAAAAGGAGCATCAGACACAAGGTTTTCACAGTTACACAGTCACATTGTGTATCACTATACAATCATCTTCAAGAAGCATGGCTATTGGAACACAGCGTTACATTTTCAGGCACTTTCCTCCTGCCTCTCCATTATACCTTAACTAAAAAGGTGATATCTATATAAGACATAAGAATAACATCCAGGATAACCTCTTGACTCTGTTTGAAATCTCTCAGCCATTGACACTGTATTTTGTCTCATTTCTCTCTTGCCCATTTTGGTGGAGAAGGTTTTTCTCAATCTCTTGATGCTAAGTCCCAGCCCATTCTCGGATTTCTATCCCACAATGCCAGGAAAATTTATGCCCCTGGAAGTCATGTCCCATGTAGAAAGGGCAAGGACAGTGAATCTGCTTGTAGTGTTGGCTGAGAGAGAGACCACATCTGAGCAACAAAAGCAGTTCTCTGGGGGTGACTCTTAGGCCTACTTTTAAGTAGGCTTAGCCTATCCTTTGTGGGGGCAAGTTTCATATGAACAAATCCCAAGATTGAGGGCTTGGCCTATTGCTTTGGTTGTCCCCAATGCTTGTGAGAACATCAGGAATTCTCCACATGGGCAAGTTGAATTTTCCCCCATTCTTGCCATTCCCCCAAGGGGACTTTGCAAATATTTTTTATTCACTGTTCAAGTCACTCTGGGATTTTTCAGGGCATCACTCTGACAAACTACAAAATCTCATGCCCTACTCAAGGTTCCTTGTACTTATGGTGTTTGATTAAGATGCCCACATAAGTTATATTAGGAAATGCACTAGTCAAAATAAAAATTTTGTACTATATAAACATATTTTGCTTTAGTCTCACACATAAGTTAAAGTTTTAAAATATGAATTACCATCTATTTTCAACATCCTGCAATATTGATATTCCTTTGTTCTTCCTCATGTGATTTTTTGCCATCTGTACTTCTCCTTTGATGAAGTATCTGTTCAAACCATTCGCTCATTTTTAATTTCATTGTTTGTTTCCTCTTATTGAGTTATAAGTGTTCTTTTTATATTCTGGATACAAGCCCTTTATAGATATGTATTTTACAATTATTTTATCCTTGCCTGTGGTTTATCATTTCATTTTCATAAAATTGTCTTGAAGAAAGGCAGTTTTAAACATTGATGATATCTAATTATAAAATTTTTCTTTCATTGTTTGACCTTCCTGTGTATTATATAAGAAATTTTTGACTAGTCCAAGTTCAGAAATATATTTCTTCTAGATTTTCTTTTAAAATTTTAAAGTGTTATGTCTTATATTTAGGTTTATTATATATTTTTGCTAACTTTCATAAATGGTGAAACGTATTGGTTGAGAAATTTTCACATATAGAGATGCATATATCTTCCAGCACCATTTCTTGAAAAGACTATGCCTTCTCCAGTGAATTATTTTAGCACATTTGTTGACAAATTGAATGTATATATGCATGGGCCTATTTCTGGATTCTACTTTTTCTGGCTAAATCTATACTTTTACCCTTATGCCAATGCCACAAGGTCTTGAGAACTGTAGATTAGCAAACCTTGAAATTAAGCAGTAAAATTCTCAAATTTTGTTCTTGTGTTTCAAAGTTGTTCAGGATATTCTGGATTACTTTATTTTCCATATATATTTTATAATTGGCTTGATGCTTTTGTAAAACAAATGTTGGAATTTTTAATTGGAATTCCTTGATTCTATAAATCAATTTGAGGAGAGTGGGCATCTAATATTGTTTTCTAATCTATAATCACAGAACAGCTCTCCACTTATTTAGGCCTTTTGTAAATTCCTCACAAAAATATTTTGCAATTTTTAGCATACAAGTATTGCACATATTTTATTAGTTTTATTTATGAGCATTTCATATTTTGATTCGGTTTTAACAGGTATTTTTTTTGTCATTTGAATTTTAAAATAGTCATTGCTGGTATAGAGGATTTATATTGATTTTGGTATATTGTCTTCAAACTGTGAATTTGAGAAGCTTACTTTTCAGCTATAATGGGTTTTTTCTTGAAACATTCTTTAGGATATTCTAAATACATAATCATGCCATCAAAGAATAAAAGCAGTTTAATTCCTTCCTTTCCTGTAATTTTATTTCATTTTTGTACCTGATTGTCCTGACTGGGATTTCCAATATAATGTTGAATGCAAGTGATGAGAATAGACAACTTGCCTTGTCCCTGGTCTTTAGGGGAAAGCTTTCAGATGTCCTCCATGAGGTGTGATGTGAATTGTCAGTTTTTGTAGATGCCTTTTATCAGGTTAAAGAAATTCCCTTATGTTATTCATTTGTTGAAAATTTTTATGATGGATGTTGAATTTTGATAAATATTTTTAATCTGCATCTACTGAGATAATCATATACACCTTTTTATCATATTGATATTGTGAATTAGATTGGTTGATTTTTCAATGTTGAAACAATCTGGTATTCCTGGAATAAACCACACTTGGTACTTTTTGTATATTGCTGGATTTGATTTGCTAAAATATTTATAAGGATTTTTGCATCAAAATTCATGAAGAATTTTTTTATATTTTTAACTACAAATTTTATTGAGATATACTCACATAACATATAATCCATCCAAATTATACAATAAATGTCTCATGACATTTATATGTGTTGCATTACTTAGTTGTGCAATCATCATATTCAATTTTAAACCCTTGCCATTGCTCCAAAAAGAAAATTAACAGATAGACATAAAAAAAAAGAAATCCCCAAACACTCCATATCACCCCCTAGTATTGACTCCTTGTGTTGGTGTGGTACATTTGTTACTATTGATGAAAAGATATTATGATACTGCTGTTAACTATAGTCTGAAGCCTGCAATAGGTACTTTCCCCCCATATGTCAATCTATTATTAACTCTTTGGACAAGTATCATAAAGGATCTTATCTTGAAATTTTCTTTTCATATAATCTTTGTCCCATTTTGCTATCTGGATAACTTTGGTCTCATAAAACGATTTGAAAATTTTCCTCCTTGTCTATTTTCCGGAACAGTTCTTGTATAATTGTGTTAGTTCTTCCTTAAATGTTTATCAGAATTTTATTCAAGTAAAGGCCTTGACTTTACTTTGTGCAAATGATTTCAAACAAAAATTCAATTTGTTTACTGACTTTAAGATTATTCAAGTTATTTATTTCTTTAATGAGTTTTGGTAATTTGTGACTTTTAAGGATTTTGCCCATTTTATTTAAGTAATGAAATTTATTGGCATGAAGTTATTCTTAATATTTCCTTGATATATTCTTTGTTTTTTGCATGGGCAGGCACTGGGAATTGAACCTCGGTCTCCAGCATGGCAGGCAAGAACTCTGCCTACTGAGCCACCATGGCCCATCTGCTTGATATGTTTTTAATGTCTGGAGTATATATAGTGATGTCTCCATTATTATTTCTGATATTTGTAATGTGTGCCTTAACTATTTATTTTATTTTTATCAATCTAGTTAGAGGTTTATTTATTTATCTTTTAAAAGAAGCATATTTTGTTTTCACTAATCTTCTCTATTATTTATCTGTATTCCATATTGATTTTTTCTCTCACTTTTATTATTTCCTTCATTCTACTTACCTGTGCTTGAAATGTTCTTCTTTTTTTCTAATTTCCTTAAAAGGAACAATAGATTATTAGATTACTCATTTTAGATCTTTCTTCTCTATTTAGTTAAGGTTTCCCTCATAAGACTTATTTCTTCAGTGGTGAAGCTAAGCCTGCATGTAATTATGCCTCCATTGAGAGACATTTGGACTATTTCCCTCTCTTGGCAAGCATAAAAAGGGCCTCTCTGTATATCATTCAAATGTCTGTTAATGTCCCTGCCCAGCAATTCTGTATTTATCTTCCTGAAGAACCACCAAACTGTCTTCCAGAGCAGTTGCAACATTCTACATTCCCGCCAACATTAAATGAGTGAGTGTACCTATTTGTCCACATCTTCTCCAGCACTTGTCAATTTCTGTTGTTTTGGTAATGGCCATTCTAGTAGGTTTGAGAAATTATTTCATTGAGGTTTTAATTTGCATTTCCCTAATTGGTAGTGAAGTTGAGCGTCTTATCATATTTTTGAGTAATTTGTATTTTACTTTTGGAAAAGTGTCCATATCTTCTGCCAATTTTTTTTACTTGTTGTTTGTCTTTATATATTCTGGATACTAAACCCTTATTTGATATATGGTTCCCAAATATTGTTTCCCATTGGGTAGGCTGACTTTTAGCTTTCCTGACAAAGACCTTTGGTGTGCAAAAGTGTTTTATTTTGAGGAAATCCCATTGTCTATTTCATCTGTCATTTCTCATACTTTGAGTGTAAGGTCTAGGAAACCACCTTTTATCACAAGATTCTTAAGATATTTCCCTACAAATTTTTCTAAAACAAGTTTGTTTTAAGTTCTAACATATAGGCATCTGATCCATTTTGAGTTAATTCTGTATAAGGTGGGAGATAGGGGTCCTCTTTCATTCTTTTGGATATGAAAAACCACTGCTCGCAGTAACATTGGTTGGACAGGCTGCTCTGCCCCAGTTTAATGAAATTGGTCTCCTTATCAAAGGTCAATTGGCTGTAGATGAGAGAGTCCACTACTGAAGACTCAATTTGATTTCCTTGATCAGTACATCTATCTTTATGCCAGTACCATGCTGTTTTGACCGCTGTGGCTTTGAAATATGCTTTAATGTCATATAGTGTGAGACCTCCCACTTCATTTTTGTATCTCAAGATATTTTGGCTATTGTGGCACCATGCCCTTCCAAATAAATTTGATTATTCATTTTTCTATTTGTGCAAAGTAAGTTGTTAGGATTTCAATTGGTATTGCAATGAATCTCTCAATTTGGGTAGAATTGAATCTTAACTGTATTTAGTCTTCCAATCCATGAGCATGGTTTGTTCTTCCACTTATTTAGGTCATCCTTAATTTCTTTTAGGAATGTTTTATGGTTTTCTGTGTATAAGTCTTTTATGTCCTTTGTTAGATTTATTCCTACATATTTGATATTTGGTTGCTGTTTCAAATGGATTTTTTTCTTGATTTTCTCCTCAGATTGCTCATTGCTGGTATATAAAAACATTACTTATTTTTGAGAATTTATCTTGTATTCTGCCACTTTACTGTACTTGTTTATTGGCTTTAGTGGCTTTACTATAGATTTTTCACATCTAGCATCACGTCATCTGCACACAGTGGAACATTTATTTCTTCATTTCCAAACTGGATGCCTTTTATTTATTTATTTATTTTTTGCCTAATTGCTCTAGCTAGAACTTCCAATACAATATTGAATAACAATGGTGACAGTGGGCATCCTTGTCTTCTTTCTGATCTTAGAGGAAAAGCTTTCATTCTTTCCTATTGAGGATGATGTTACAGTTGGTTATTAACATATTCCCTTTATCATGTTGTGGAAGCTCCCATGTATTCTTGACCTGTGAATTATTTTCATCAAGAAAGGATATTGAATTTTGACAAATGCCTTTTCTGTATCAAGCAAAATATTGATTTTTTTCCACTTTGATATTTTGATGTGGTGCATCACATTAACTGATTTTCTTGGGTTGAACCAACCTTGGAGACATGCAGTAAGACACACTTGGTGACTGTGTATAATTCTTTTAATGTGCTGAATTCAATTTGCAAGTATCTTGTTGAGAATTTTTGCATCTATATTTATTAAAGAGATTGGTATATGATTTTTTTTATTATAGTATCTTTGCATGGGATATGGAAAACCCATATTAAGGTGAAGTTGGCTTCATAGAGTTAATTAGATAGCTTTCCTTCCTCTTCTATTTCTTTTTTTGAGGAGTTTGAGCAGGATTAGCACTAATTCTTTCTTGAATGTGATAGAATTTACATGTGAAGCCATCATGTCCTGGACTTAACTTTTTTGGGAATTTTTATGACTATTTCAATCTCTTTACTTTTGATATTTTAGCTGTAGTTATCACTTTCTTCCCATGTTAATTTTGGTTGTTCAAATTTTTCTATGAAGCTGTTCATTTCATCTAGGTTGTCTATTTCATTAGCATATAGTTGTTCATAGTATCCTCTCAGTAACTTCTTTATTTCTGCAGGGACAGTAGTTATGCCCCCTTCAAATTCTGATTTTATTTGCATATGCTCTTTTATTTTCTTTGTCAGTCTAGCTAAGGTTCCATCAATTTCATTGATTTTTTTTCACAGAACCAGTTTCTGGTTTTACTGATTATTTTTGTTGTTTTCATGTTCTCAATTTCATTTATTTCTGCTCTAATCTTTGTTATTTCTTTCCTTCTGTTTTCTTTGGAGTAAGTTTGTTGTTCTTTCTGTAGTTCTTCCAGATGAGCAGTTAATTCCTTGAGTTTTGGTCTTTCTTCTTTTTTAACATAGGTATTTAAGGCAAAAAATTTTTCTTATCAGAACTGCCTTTACTATTTCCCATAAATTTTTATGTGCTGTGGTTTCATTTTCATTTGCCTTGAGATATTTACTGATTTCTCTTGTAATTTCTTCCTTGACTCACAGGTTGTTTAATAGTATGATGTGTAGCCTCCCTACATTTATGAATTTTCCAGCCTTATGCTTGCTATTGTTTTCTAATTTCATTCATTATGATTCAAAAAATAATTTTTTTTGCATAGGCAGGCATGGGGAATTGTCTTAAAGATACAATTTTGAATAACTTGTGTTTGATATTACTTTGTTTTTATTTCTCTAGATTTTTGATGTGAGAATATAATATTATATTATTGATTTCAAATGTTGCCTTTTTTCTAATGTTTTAATTTAGTGCTATAAATTTCCCTATCAGCCTTGTTTTAGCTGTTTCCCACAAATTTTGATATGTTGTATTCTTATATTCCATGAGACTTACTTCATGACCTTTGGATTATTTAGAAATGTGAAGTTTACTTTCCAAATATTTGGAGATTTTCATGTTTTTATTCTGTGATTAATTTCTAGTTTGACTCCATTGTGATTAAAGAACACATTCTGCATGAATTCCTATCTTTTAAATCTATTGAGCTATTTTCCCGTGAGTGAGGATATGATTTATATTTATATATATTCCATGAAAATAATCCATTAACTGTTGGTTTTGGACTGAGTGTTCTATAAATATCAATTAATTTTATATCTCTGCTGATTATATAACTGTTCTATAAAATATTGAGAGAGGAGTATTGAAATGTGGATTTGTCTATTTTTTTCAGTTCTATCAGTTTTCATTCACATATTGTACACCTCTGTTTGCTGCATCCACCTTTGAGATTGTTGTGTCTTCTTGATGATTGATTTGTTTCATTATATTATTATATTTTTTAGCTTTTTTATAGTGAAATATAACATATATCCAAAATATATGTTATATATCCAAAATATATGTTATATAACATATATACAACAAATTTCCATGTACATTTTAACAAGTAGTTATAGAACAGATTTTAAAGTTTGGTATGGGTTACAGATCCATAATTTTTCATTTTTTCATTTAGCTGCTCCAAGACACAGGAGACTAAAAGAAATATTGATACAATGATTCAGCAGTTATACTCATGTGTTAAATCCTATATGCTTTCTTATACTCTTCCTTTTCTTCTCTTTTTTTCTTTTCTGTGAAATATAACATACATACAAAAAAGTAATAAATTTCAAAGTACATCACAACAATTAGTTATAGAACAGATTTCAGAGTTTGGTATGGGTTACAGTTCCACAATTTTAGGTTTTTACTTGTAGCTACACTAAGGTATTCAAGACTAAAAGGAGTATCAATTTAATGATTCAACAATCGTACTCATTTGTTAAACCATACATTTTCTGTATAATTCCACCATCAGCTTTGATATTTCTCCCACCTTTAGGAGAAATTGGGCTATGCGTATTCTACATTTTTTATGTTGGAAGGGGCTGTTGATAATATTGGATAGAAGGATGGAAGTAGGTGATGTTCTGGAGAGGCTGGCCTCTCTGCATTTCAAGACTTATCTGGTCCAGGGACCCATCTGGAGGTTGTAGATTTCTGGAAAGTTACCCTACTGCATGGACCCTTTTCAGAAGCTTATATAACGCCCTCGGGTCTATTTGAACTCTCTCAGCCACTGACATCTTGTTTGTTCCACTTCATTTCCCCCTTTGGGTCAGGATGGCATTGTTGATCCTATGGTTCCAGGGCCAGGTTCATCCTCCATGCTGAAAAGGAGACTTTTACTCCTGGATGTCATTCCCACATAGGGAGAATGACAATGGTTTCACTTGCAAAGTTGGACTTGGAGAGACAGAGTCCACATCTGAGCAACAAAAGAAGTCCTTTGGATGTGGCTCTTAGGCACACCTATAGGTAGGTTAAGCTTTTCCACTACATACATAAGCTTCACAAGAGCAAGCCTCAAGATCAAGGGCTTGACCTATTGATTTGGGTGTCTCTAATGTTTGACACAGTATCTGGGGTTTCCCTGGTGGTAAAGTTTAATAGTTTCATATTTATTCTCCCATCCTTCAAGGGTCTTTGCCAATACTTTTTGATTATCTGCTTAATATACTCTGGGATGTATCCAGGCATTATATTAAGTGATACAGGTTTAAAGACTCTCATTATTATTCTGGGCTTCTTGTTTTTGGATTGTTTAAATAATATATCCAGACAGGTTGAGTTAAATTAAGTGTTAAAGAAAATTTAGGTTCTGAGCAAAATAAACCTTTCTTCTTTTGGTCTGAAAGAGTAGCTCTAAAACATAGACAATATCTTCCTTACCCCTATATTCTGAAATACCTTAATCCTGACCAGATCAGCTTCAATTTTATCTCTGTATACCAGGTTCTACACATATGAAATAACCTCTCAAAATCCAGAAATAGCAGTTAATTGCTCCAGACTAAATGTTGCTGCTATAAGAGCTTACAATCTAAGCCCCAATTTTCTTGTAAGTGTTTTCAAAATGAGATCAGACAATCTGCTCTTTTGTTTCTGGCATATTTTTCCTCACCAAATGTCCCACAGGTTCATTCACATTGCAGCATGCCTCACAACTCCATATATTTCTGTAGCAGCACGATGTTTGATCATATATATACTCCATAGTACACTAGTATACTTCTCAGTCGGTGCATCTTTCAGCCACCTCCATACACTGGGCCTAATGATTGAAGTTCAAAGTCAACAGTCCTTCAACACACTCAATTTTATATGAATTAACTGTTCCTAAGAGGAAGATAACTGATAAACCCACCAACATCAAATAGAAAATCAAAACCTCCCCCTAACTCTTGTCCAACTCCCAATTATGTACACGTGGTATTGCTGAGGTGCTGTTGATGTTTTCCTGTTAACTATAGCCCATAGCACACAATAGCAGTTCCCCATTTAACCTGAACTTATACAGTCTTTATACAAGATTCATACTTTTGCAGTAGTTCATGCAAGAACTAATTTATATCTGTAATGTTAATCGGTGGGACACATGATTCTGTATAACCTTTTCAGTCATGTTTACCTTCAATATGGTAATATTATTTATAAGTCCACTAGTGAACTGCTTTCACTTCTATTTCCTTACAATTAAGTTCAACCTCATTAGTAGCTAACTGTTCACTCATCTTAAGCTTCTATGTATCTCTAGGTCTCATATATTCTGTATTATAAACCTCTGATTTTCCTTTACCATGGTCATAAAAGTGGAATCATATACTATCTATCCTCCTCTGTCTGGCTTATTTCACTCAGCATTATATTCTCAAGACTATTCTATCTTTTCATGTGCTCCAGGATATCATTTCATCTTACTGCTGCATAATATTCCATTTTACGTATATACCACATTTTGTTAATCCACTCATCTATTGATGGGCACTTGGATTGTTTCCATCTTTTGGCAATTGTGAACAATGCTGTTAAGAACATCAGTGTGCAAATCTCTGTTTGTATAACTGCTTTCTGCTCTTCTGAGTATATACTGAATAGTGGTATTGACAGGTCATAGGTCAAGTCAATATTTAGTTTTCTGAGGAACTACCAGGCTGTCTTCCATAGTGGCTGTACCATTCTACAATCTCACCAGCAGTGCATAAGTGTCCTAATTTCTCCACATCCTCCCAAATATTTGTAGTTTCCTGTTTGTTTAATAGCAGTCATTCTTATAGCTGTGAAATGGTATCTCATTGCAGTCTCATTTCTTATAGCTAATGAGAATGAGAATCTCTCTATATGCTTTTTAGTCATCTATATTTGCTCTTCAGAAAAAGGCCTATTCATATCTTTATGCTATTTTATAATTGAGTTGTTAGTTCTTTTCTTGTGAGTTTTATGATTTCTGTTTGATACAGGATATCAAACCTTTATCCTTGGTGATTTCCAAATATTTTCTCCCATTGAGTTTGCTGCCTCTTCAACTTTTTGGCAAAGTCTTTTGGGACACAAAAGCATGTGATTTTGAGGAGGTCCCATTTATCTTTTTTTTTTTCTTTTGTTGCTTGTGCTTTGGGTGTAAAGTTTAGGAAGCTACCTCCTCCTATTACTAGGTCTTGAAGATGTTTCTTGCATTTCTTCTAGGAGCTTTATGGTACTGGAGTGATTGCATTTTTTTTCATTACATTAATGTTCTTCCCTGTCTCTGATAACTTTTTTTGTTTTGAAGTTTATTTCAACTGATATTAATATACAATTCCTTTACTTGATGCTTTCTTGACATATCCTATTCCTTAATCTTACTGTCAAATACCTTGTGTTCTTATATTTGAAGTGAGATTTTGTAGATGGTATATAGTTGGGTCATTTTTAAGCTATAGACAGTCTTTGTCATTTGATTTGTGTTTTTAAACCATTGCAATTTTTATATGTTATGGCTTAAATCTGGAATATTACCTTTCATTTTCCATTTATACTTTCTGTTTTTCATTCTATGTTTTTTCTTCCCTGCTTTCCTGTGGGTTACCTGAACATTGGTTAAGCTGTAATTTTGATTTTCGTATAGTATTTTCAGTGTATCATTTTGTGTATCTTTTTAAGTGATTGCTATTGGTATTATATTATATACACATAATTTACTATAGTGCACATGTTTTGTCATCTTATCAGTTTGAAGGAAGTAGAGAAATCTTACCTCATTGTTTGTCTTTTTACCTTCTTTCTACCATTTATATTATAATCTTAAATATTTTCTCTACATTAATTCCAGAACAACAGCAGAAAGTGTTATTTTTAGACAACCATCACTACGACTTTGAAAGCTCAATAGAAGAATGACAGTCCATTGCATTTAAACTTATTGTTTACTGGATTCTTTCTTTCTTCTTTATGTTCCAATATTCCTTCTTTTCTCATTCCTTCTCCATTTAGAGAACTTCTTTTGCAATTCTTTTAGTGTAGTTCTGCTTGTGGCAAACTCTTATTTTTTCAAACTCTTTTTTTTCATTGAAAATATCTTCATTCCCCTTAATTCTTGAAGGATATTTTCTCTGTGATTAGGAACCTGGATTGACAGACTTTCTTCCAACTCTTGAAAAATACCATGCCACTTGTTTCTGGCCTACATGGTTTCTGATTTAATATCCACTATCATTTTTCATGCCATTTTCAAATCAGGATGGTTTTATTTTTTCCTTTCTCTTCTGTATGCCTTCTATTTCCTTCTATTGCATTACTGTGCTACTAGAACTTCTACCTCTATGTTCAACAAGAGTATTGAGAGTGAATATATTTGTTGTGTTCTTGATTTTAGGAGGAAGCATCAATCTTTCATCATTAGGTATATCATTAGCTATAGGGATTTTGTAGATACTCTTTACCAAGTTGGGGAATTTCTCCTCTATTCCTATTTTTCTGAATGGTTTTGAAAGAACTAGTATGGCATTTTGTCAAAAGCTTTTCCTGAACTGATTGATATGATCATGTGATTTTCCTCTTTAGCTTGTTAGTTTGGCAGATTGTACTAGTTTATTTTAATTAATTAATTAAATTTATTTATTTATTTATTTATTTATTTATTTACATGGGCAGGCACTGGGAATCGAACCCGGGTCCTCTGGCATGGCAGATGAGCATTCTTGCCTGCTGAGCCACTGTGGCCCACCCTATTTTAATTTATTTTTATTCTAAAGCTGTTTATTGCTAATATTTTTAGAACCAGATTGAATATCACTTAATATTGCTTAGTCATCTTCTAGAACTGTACTGTTCAATATGGTAGACATAGCTACATGTGGTTATTTATATCTAAATTAAAACTAAATAAAATTTAAAATTCAATTCTTGCAGCCCACTAGCCATGTTTCAGATGTCCCAAACCACGTGTGAATAGTGGCCACTATACTGACACTGCAGATGTAGAACACTTGCATCATGGCAAAAAGTTCATTTAGGCAGCATTGTCTGAAAGGAGAAATTCATATCCTTAGAGACTTAAGAATGACTTTAAATAATAGGACCTTCCATGAGACTGTATCTATGTTCTCACAAAATCTAAAACTGGGTTCTGAAATTTCAGAGAACTTCAGAATCACCTGGAGGCCTTGTTAAAATACAGTCTTAGGTCCTTTCCTGGAGTTCATTTATTAAATTTGGAGTCGATCTGAAATTTAAATCTCAAACAAGTTCCAAGATAATGTAAATGACACCTACAGTACCTCTGAAATAATACCCTCTGCTCACTGCCCTGTACCCACCCAAATCCTTAGATATTTCCAAGATATTCAAGTGGCTAGAGCTCTGTCTGTTTTTGTCTTTTCAGATAAGTGGATCATTTAAAAAATATATTTGGTTGAGAAATATCCACACATATACAGTCCAACCACATTTTATAATCAATGATTCAAAATATCATTACATAGTTATATATTCTTCACCAAGATCATTTTTAGAACAATTGTATCATCCCAGAAAAAGAAATGAAAAAGGAAAACGAACTCATACATTCCACAGCCCTTACCCTGCCTTCTCATTGACCCACAGTATTTCAGTCTACCCAATTTTTACCCTTTATCTCCACCTATTACTTATTTACATTTTATCCTTAGTTTTTTAAATTCATCTCTTCATACTCTGGATGAGGGAGCATCAGACACAAGATCTTCACAATCACACAGTCACATTGTAAAAGCTTAATAATTTTACAGTCTTCTTCAGGAATCAAGGCTATCGGAGCACTGTTCAACAGGTTCAGGTATTTCCCTCTAGTCACTCCAATACACCATAAACTAAAAAAGGGATATCTATATAATGCATAAGAATAACCTCTGGGTTACCTCCCAACTCTGCTTGAAATCTCTCAGCCACTGAGATTTTATTTTGTCTCATTTCTCTCTTCCCCCTTTTTGGTCAAGAAGACTTTCTCATTCCAATGATGTTGGATCCTGACTCATACCTGGAAGTTGGTCCCATGTTTCCAGGGAGATTTATACCTCTGGGAGTCAAGTCCCATGCAGGGGGGAGGGCAGTGACTTCACCTGCCAAGTTGGCTTAGAGAGAGAAGCAACATCTGAGCAACAAAAGAGGCTCTCTGTGGGTGACACTTAGACATAATTATCAGCAGGCTTAGCCTCTACTTTGCAGAAATAAGCTTCACATGGGCAAAATTGAGGGCTTATTCTATTGAATTTGTTGTCCCCACTGCTTACAAGAATATCAGGAATTCCCGAGATAGGGAATTTAAATATTTCCTCCTTTCTCCTCAGACCCCAAAAGGACATTGCAATTAAATTTTTGTTCTCTGCCCAAAGTACTCTGGGATATAGCAGGACATCACTCTAACCTGTAAAAACCAAGAAGATTTCATGCCCTATTCAAGACTTCATGTACTTCTGATGTTCAAATAAACTTACCATGCTAGTTAAATCAGATAATGTCCTACTCAAAATATAAATTATGCAGAAAATAAACATCTCTCCTTTTGATCTCACACAATGGTTGAAGATTGAAACTATGGGCCATGTCATCCTTTACACATAATTCTGATTTACCTTTGTCTTTTTCTGATCATCTTCATTCATATATCTAGATGAATCTGGTCACATTTTCAACATTTTTAACAGTTGCCAAAAGTGTAAATGCTGACTTTTATAGCTTCAATACTCTAACTCTGAGTCTTAGGTGTGACAGAAATGACAGAAGATTCAGTGAACAATCAGGTTATATAAAAATAGCTCATAATCTTGAAATTTAGAAATATCAGTTACAACTTCTGAATATATGAGACTTCCATAAGAGCTTACAATCTAGGACCCTTTACAATAGGCCCCAACTTAATAACCCATGCTCTCAACTTTAATTCTCTGAGTTTGTACAATGTAGTTAGTTAATATGAGTGATGTATGATAATATTTGTCTTTTTATTTCTGTCATTTCATTCAATATACTGGCCTTAAGATTCATTCACCTAGTTGCATGCCTTACAACATCATTCCTTTTTACAGCTGCTTGGTCTGTCCTTTGTTTGTAAACACCACAGTTCTCACTTCAATTCCTCAGTTATTGTACCCTCAGGCCACTTCCATCCATTGCGATAATGAACAGTGCTACCATAAACACCAGTGTGCAAATGTGCATTCCTGTCCCCACTCTTGTTCCTTCTGGTATTACTTAACAACATGGTTGCAAGATCGTATGACAACCCCACTCCTAACCTCCTGTGGAACCACCACACTGCCCTCTGGTGGGGCTACACCTCTCAGTTTCCCTACAAGTAGTTAATAGGTACATCTTTTTCTCCACATATTCTCTAGCACTCGTTTCTCTCCATTCATTTTTAACCAATTTTATTTGCACACCATGCAATCCAACTTAAGTAAATAGACATGCTTTCACCACCATAATCTACATGAAGACATTACCTTTTCTTCTGCACAGAATCCATACCCCACCCCTAGGCTCCCCTCTTGTTGACATTTACTTTTTGCAAAATGCCTTTGTTACCTTCAGTGGAAGAGTATTACAAAGATGCTGTTGACTATAGACTCTCACTTGCATTGTACATTTTCTTATATACTATCATTTTTAAACCCTTCCAATGTTGACATTCATTTGTTTCCCACCCCATGCATATAGGTTTTTATATTTGTACATTTACTCCCCATCATTTCCCATTCTAAGCCTTTCTAAATTATATGGTCTCAGTTTTTTTCATCTATCTTTCTTGCTGGTATTGTATGTGCCACCAGCCCTTCTCCCTCAAACATTCTCAAACTCAGCTTTATTCATTGTACTTATATTTTTGTGTGACCATCAGGTAGTATTGTGCTATCCATTTCTGAATTTTTACAATCAGTCCTGTTGCACAATCTATATTCCTTCAGTACAAATGTGCAATCTCAACCCTCTTTTTATCACCTGATAACACGTGCTGTTCACTTTAATTCTTAAAGTTCCTTCATTATCAATTTCATATTAGTGAGACCATACAGTATTTGTCCTTTGTTTCAGCATAATATTTTCAAGGTTGATCCATGTTGTTATGTGCTTCATTACTTTATTCTGTTTTACAATGTTGTCTGTATTTGCCTCATGTATTTTGGAACACTTTACCTTGTGCATAAATATTTATGATTGTTATATCTTCTTTTTGAATTGTTCCTTTTATTAATACATAGTGTCCTTCTTTGTCCCTTTCACTTTCAACCTATTTTATTCCTTAGGTCTAAAGTGATTCTCTTGTAGACAGGATAAAGATGAATCCTATTTTTCAATCCACTCTGCCAGTCTGTTCTTCTGATTGGGGGAGTTTAATGTTTTTACTGTATAGGCAGTACTTTCTTCCACTATTTTGTCTTTTGGATTTTATATGTCATATCTAATTTTTTCTCTCTTTTTTTTGGGGGGGGGCAGTGGTGCATGGTCTGCGAATTGAACATAGGTCTCCTGCATGGAAGGTGAGCATTCTACCACTGAACTACATGTGCACCCTATTTTTTTTCTCTTTTTGACTTTACTGATTGTCTTCATTTCTACATTCTTCTCCAGACCTATCTCTCCTGCCTTTTCTTATCTGCCTTTAGTGCTCCCTTTAGTATTTCTTGTAGAGGCAGTCTCTTAGTCACAAGTTCTTTCAGTGATTGTTTGTCTGAAAATATTTTAATCTCCTTGTTTTTGAAGGACAGCTTTGGTGGGTATAGAATTCTTAGTTGGCATTTATTCTCTTTCAGAGTCATAAATACATTATACCACCACCTTCTTGTCTCCATGGCTTCTGATGAGAAATCCACACTTAGTCTTTTTGAGCTTCCCTTTTATGTGATGCATTGTTTTTCTCTTGATGCTTTCAAAATTCTTTGTCTTTAACATTTGACAATCTGATTAGTTAATGTCTTGTAGTAGGTCTATTTGGATCCATTCTGTTTGGAGTATGCTGCACTTCTTGGATCTCTAATTTTTTGCCTTTCATAAGAGATGGGAAATTTTCAGTGATTATTTCTTCCATTAGTCTTTCTCTTCCTTTTCTCTTCTCTCCTCCTTCTGGGACACCCTCAACATATATATTCATGCACTTCTTATTGTTCTTCAATTCCCTGAGACCTTGCTTGTATTTTTCCACTCCCTTCCCTATTTATTTTTGTGTGCATTGTATTTCAGATATCCTGTTGTCTAGTTAACTAATTCTTTCCTCTGCCTCTTCAAATCTTAAGTTGAAGGTTTCCATTTTTTTCTTCTCTTCTATTGTGCCTTTTATTTTCATAAGTTCTGCAATTTCTTTTTCATACTTTTGAGTTCTTCTTTATGTTTTCCCAATGTCTTCTTTATATCCTCCCTCAATTCATTGATTTTATTTTTGATGAGATTTCGCATGTCTGTTTGAACATCCTGAATTAGTTGTTTCAACTCTTGTATCTCATTTGAAGTGTTGTCTTTTTCTAAGCCAGACAGGCTCAGGACTGAGAAGAAGGTAGTCAACATTTGTTTTCCCTGAGGGTGAGACCTTGCAGGTTGTCAGACTTTCCTATGAATCCTCTAGACTCTGTGGTTTTCCTATTCTGCCTAGCTTGTGGCTCTTGTCTCTCCATGTCTTCCCACAAGCTTAAAGTGATTTGGTGCTTTTAATTTCAGCACACTGCCTCTGTCAGAGGCATGGTTGAGACAGAGGTGAGGCAGTGGGTGGGCTTTGATTACTTCTGTTTTCTAGTCATTGAGGCTTGAATTTCTTGAAGGAAGCATTCCACTTGAACTGGGCCCTGCCTTCATTTTCTTGGGGAAGATATGACCTTTAGGGAATCAACCCATTTTACCTGACTGGTTTCTTTGTTTCTCAGACATGCTTTATTTCTGCCTTTGCCTAGGGCAGTGCTGGAGTCTGAGAGTGCATGCAGTCCTATCTAATAAGCTGTTTAAGAAATGAAAAAGAAAAATGCCTTTTCAGAGCCTAACCTCTGCTCCTTGGGTTTGCTAATCAAGAGCTTGAGTTGGTACTTGGCTCCAAGTATGTACAGGATCTATGTGCCCCCTTTTCTTGGGGCCCAGTCCTTTTCCAGTATTTTGTGCTATCTAACTCAAAAGCTTCTGGTTTTTATTCCCCATGGGCTCTGCCACCTCTCTGCTGGGGTGAAAACTCCTAGTTCTTTTAGTGCTTATTCCATGTTTATCTGTGTTGAGGGCCTGTTTTCAGTAGTCAGAATTTGTTAATTAATTCCACAATAGGAGCTTGGTTGAGCTAATCCCTTGTTACTAGTAAAGATTGTTTCTTTTCCCCTATGGGGACCAGTCTACTGTGCTCATGGGGGAGTGGTGCCAGACTCCAAAGCTTGAGGACTTACAATTGTGTAAGGGATCTTGGCAATTACACCTGGTCCAGACTGGTGTATGCTATGTGTCCCGTCACTGATGTTTTCCTAGCAGTTGTTCTGTACCATTCCTGGTTATTTACGAGCTGCACTGGAGGATGAACTAAATTCCACACTTCCCTGTGCTTCCATCTTGCCCTTTTTCTGCATTGGTTGATTTTTGAATATTGAACCAGCCTTGAATACATGGTTGTATTCCTGGTTCATCTCTCTTGGTGTTGATTTCTTTGGTTTAATGGTTTTGGGGTTCTCTCAGCTTCTCCAATCTGTGGGTTTAAGTTTTAGACAAATTTAGGGTTTTCAGTTATTATTTCTTCAAGTACTTTTTCAGTCCTGACCACTTTCTCATCTTCTTCTGTGACTTAGATGACATGAATATTTTAAATTTTTTTTATAGATCCAAGGGTTCCTGATCTCTATTATTATTACCTTTTGGTCAATTTTCTCTCGTGTTGAGATTGGTTATTTTTCTATTGTTTTACATCCTGTTTACAGATTCTTTCCTCTGTCTCCTTCATTCTGTTGCTGAGAATATCCACTGAGTTTTTTTTATTATTTTGATTTATACATTTCCTTATTTTTCCATTTGTTTCTTGTTCAGATTTACTATTTATTTACTGAGACTTTGTATTTCTTTGCTGAGGCTTCCTATTTTTTTCTTTTGTTTCATTTGTTTAACTTGCTTGTTGAAACATTTTTATGATGACTGTCTAAAACCTTTTCTACAGAATTATAGCATTACTGTAATCTTTGTGTTAATATCCATTCATTTCCTTCCTTCTTTCCATTTATTGTCTTCCTGGTTCTTGATATGTTGATTAATTTTCCATTGAACCCTGGTCATTTTAGCTGTTATGAGACTCTGGGTCTTGTTTAAACTTTCAGTTTTAGCTAGCTTCACTGACACCACTCTAACCAGAGAATTATGAGTTCTGCTTCATTATTGCTAGGTGGGGATAGAAGTTCATATTCCCTACTTAGCCGCTGTTGACAGCCAAGGTAAGGGCTCTTCTGGACTGCTGTGTGGGCTGTGTTTTATGCATTTCACAATTCCCACAGTGATGACATTCTATCTGGGAGGGGTAAGAGCATTCTCTCATTGATCCCCATATAAATCCTGATTTGGTTTGCTAAAACTTCCAGAATGCAATATGCCAGAAATGGATTGGCATTTAACAATGAAGATTTATTAGCTTACAAATTTACAGTTCTAGGGCCATGAACATGTCCCAATTAAGGCATCAACAAGATGATACATTCTCTGAAGATCACTTATCAGTGAACTTGAGGTACTCTGTCAGGTAGCAAGGCACATGGCAGCATCTGCTGGTCCTTCTCTCCTGGGTTTCCTTGCTTCTGCTTCTGGCTTCTTCAGCTGTGGCTTCTCATCTAAAGTTCTCTGGAAGTTTCTCTCTTTTTCATCTCTTAGCTTCTCTGCTTTATCCTCATATAAAGGACTCCAGTGAAGGGTTTAAGACCCAGCATGAGTGGGGTGGGTCACATCTCAATTGAAAGAACCTAATAAAAAACCCCACCTACAATATTTCAGCACCCTCAGGTATCGATTAAAACAACATGAATTCAAACCACCACACACCAGACACCATGTTGGAGGGTGACCTCATCAACACCAGTTAATTATGAAAATCCTGACACCAACATCACAGCAGCAGGGATGAGAAGGGATGATTCATTACTGTCAGGAGGGGGTGGAACCAGACTCCCCAGTGGTCCAGTGACACCAATGGGGAGAGGGAACTTGTTACTGTCTGTTGTGGATGAAAATAATGGTTCTCTACTCAGCCTCCTTTGACATCACACTGGTGAGGGGCTGTGGCACTTCTTTATAGCCTGGAAAATGTAGAAGTCTGGCCTCCCATCTTGGACTTTGCTGGCATGTACTTGGGTGGGACTAAAGTTTATTTTCAAGCTGTTTGGCTGGCAAAGAGTTTATACTGACTCAAAATTTTCTCTCATGCTCTGCTATAGCTTTCCTAGTCATTTTGACTACAGTGAAGAGGCTCTGTTTTGATTTTTTTAACTGCACGCATTGGTGTTTTTAGGTTGCTAACTTCTTCAGTTCCAAATCTGGCACAAATAAAGCAAAAAGAAAACCCAGTGAATTCAGCACCATGTCATTCCTCAGTGCCCTCAGGACCTCTCCAATCTATCTCTTACTTCCATTTGTCAGTCTTCTTACATTTGCTTTATATATGTGAAGGGTTTGTAGTTGTGCTTTACAGGTGGCATATGAAAAGGTACATTTAGTCCATCTTCCCCAAATTGGAAGTCTGCTTCCTTTCTGTTTTGATGACACTTTATATATCTTAATGTTTTAATTGGATAATTTCATGTTCATTGATTTTTTTCTACCAAGTCTGTGGATGTCTTGAGAGAATTATCTCTGATATTCTCTACTTATTTCTAAAATTTCCATTTGACATTTTATAAGTTCCATCTCTGAACAGTTTCCTCATTTTTCATGTATGCTGTCCACCTTTAAAATTACATCTTTTATTATATTTGTCATAGTTTTATTAATGTAATTTTACTGAGATATATTCACATAAGCTGTAATGTCCAAAGTATCAATGGTTCACAGTATCATTGTATAATTGTGCATTCATCACCACAATCAATTTTTGAGCATTTTCATTACTTCATAAATACATACAAGAATGAAAAAAAATAAAGATGAAAAAGAACACCCCAAACATAACACACGCCTTAACTGCCCCTATTATTTATTTATACTTTGTCCTTACTTTTTTTACTCATTTGTTCATACACTGATTAAAGGGAGTGTCAGCTACAAGTTTTTACAGTCACATGGTCACTCTGTGAAATCTATATAATTATAAAATCATCTTCAAGAATCAAAGCTACTGAAATATAGTTCAAGAGTTTCAGGTATTCCCTTCTAGCTATTCTAATCCACTAAAACTGAAAAGGGATGACTATGTAATATGTAAGACTAACCTCCAGAATGACTTCTGGACTCTATTTGAACTCTCTCAGGCACTGAAACTTTATTTTGTTTAATTAATTTTCCCCCTTTTGGTTAAAAAATCTTTCTCAATTCCATGATGCCAGGGCCATACTCATACCTGGGAGTCAGGTCCCACATTACTGAGGAGGTCCTACATTCCTGGGAGTTATGTCCCATTTAAGGGGTCATCAGCAGCTTAATCTGCTGAGTTGGATTCCAGAGAAAGACCAAATCTGAACAACAAAAGAAGTTATTTGGGGGTGACAATTAGAGATAATTATAAGTAGGCTCAGCTTCTCCTCTGTGGGAATAAGTTTTAAAAGGGCAAGCCCCAAGATAAATTAAATTGGTAGTTCCCAATATTTGTGAGAATATCAGGAGTTTACCAGGTGGGGAGGTTTAATATTTCCACATTTTCTCATGTACTTCAAGGGTAATTTGGAATTATTTATTTTCTGCCCAAATTATTCTGGGATTTATTGGGACATCACATTAACCTGTACAAACCAGCAAGACCTCATTCCCTATTCAAGGTTCCATGTAATTATGGTGTTTGAATAAACTGCCCATACAAGTTGATTTAAACAGTGTGCTAAGAATATATACAGTTTGCACCAGATAAATATGTCTTGCTTTGGTCTCAAACAGAAGTTGAAGTTTTAAACACAGTTAGTGTCATGCTTTACCCTTTAGTCTGATTTACCTTATTCCTAACCAGATCAGCTTCATTCATATCTCTAGTTGAAGTCTGATCTCTTTTTCAGCTTTTTAAACAGTTGCTATACTGGGCAATGCTGACTTTCACAGCTGCAGAATTTAAGCTCTTTGTGTTAGTTAGATTCAGTTGTCAACTTGGCCAGGTGAGCATACCTAGTCTTGTTGCTGTGGACATAAGGCAACGGCATGTGAACCTCATCTGTTGCCAATTACATCTGCAGTCAGATAGGAGGCGTGTCTGCTGCAATGAGTGATGTTTGACTTAATTGGCTGGTGCTTAAATGAGAGAGCTCAACGTAGCACAGCCCAAACAGCTTGGCATTCCTCATGTCAGCACTTGCAGCTCAGCCCAGGCCTTTGGAGATGTAGAAAGAAGTTACCCTGGGGAAAGTTGTTGGAACCCAGGGGCCTGGAGAGAAGACCAGCAGAGACCATCCTGTGCCTTCCACGTAAGAAAGAACCTCAGTGGAAAGTTAACTGCCTTTCCTCTGAAGAACCAACAAAATAAATCCCCTTTTATTAAAAGCCAATCCATCTCTGGTGTGTTGCATTCTGGCAGCTAGCAAACTAGAACATATTTGGTACCAGAGAGTAGGGTGCTGCTGCAGCTTGCAAATGCCAGATATGTTTGAGCGGTGTTTTGGATGGCTAAGGGGAAGATTTTGGAGGAATTGTGAAGAGAATGATGGAGAAGTCCTGGAGTGCGTGAAGAGACTGTTGGTGTAAATGGAACTACTACCAATCTTGACAAAGGAGGACACAAAGGGGGAAAAAATGGAGTTTACAGAGTGAGAACTGTGGAAGTTGAGATCTGAAGTCAAGAAACCTCAGCCAGGAGAGTGGACCCACCTGTATGTGTGGAGAGGGTGAGTTTCCCCTGAAGGGCAAGGATGAGTTTCCCCTCTCATTGCAGTGGAAGAGTTGTGCAGCCTTGGGCCTTGGAAAAGGTGTAGCACACTCCTTGGGGGACTGGGAGAGCCTGGCTGCCACCATGTGGAGGGGTTGAGTGTGTGCCCCAGAAATGGCAGAGAGCCCAGGGGTGGCCCTGATGCCTGGAGAGAGTGGAGCCCAGAGGTGGTCTCCTCGATGTTTCCCTGAGGTTGATTTGGAAAGAGGCGGGCCACTGCATGGTCCCTTGGAAGGGATGAGACTACCACTTTCTAAAGCCGAAGGATGAATGACTTTCAGACTTTGAAATCCCATGGTGCTTGCCCTGCAGGTTTTACATCTGTGTTTCTTCCAATTTCTCCCTATGGAAATGAAAATCTGTATCCTGTGAATATCCTCCTTTGCTTATTGGCACCGAACTTGTTTTGAGATTCACAGGTCCACAGCAAGAGAATTCTTTACATCTGTGTAAGGTGATGCTTGAAGTTGCCAAGTTGACAAGGGGTGGACATGTGTTAGTTAGATTCAGTTGTCAACTTGGCCAGGTGAGCATACCTAGTCTTGTTGCTGCAGACATAAGGCAACGGTACGTGAACCTCATCTGTTGCCAATTACATCTGCAGTCAGATAGCAGGTGTGTCTGCTGCAATGAGTGATGTTTGACTTAATTGGCTGGTGCTTAAATGAGAGAACACAAAGTAGCACAGCCCAAGCAGCTCGGCATTCCTCATCTCAGCACTTGCAGCTCAGCCCAGGCCTTTGGAGTTGTAGAAAGAAGTTACCCTGGGGAAAGTTGTTGGAACCCAGGGGCCTGGAGAGAAGACCAGCAGAGACCATCCTGTACCTTCCATGTAAGAAAGAACCTCAGTGGAAAGTTAGCTGCCTTTCCTCTGAAGAACCAACAAAATAAATCCCCTTTTATTAAAAGCCAATCCATCTCTGGTGTGTTGCATTCTGGCAGCTAGCAAACTAGAACACTCTTAAACTCAGTTGCCACACAGATACCCAAAATTCCAGGGACTAACCTAAATTCAGCATCTCAGAATATATAAGTAACCATTACAACTAAGGAATAAATGTGACTTCCATAAGCGCTTACAATCTAAGAACCTTTTCAAAAGACTTCCCCTGATAACCTATGTTCTCAAGTTCAAGTCTTAGAGTTTGCACATAATAGTTAGCTCATATTAGTGAGACATTATGTTTGTCTTTTCGTTTCTAGCTTATTTCACTCAACACACTGCGGGCAAAGTCCATGCACTTTGTTGTATGCTTCACAACTTCCTTCTTACAACCATTCAATATTCCATTGTATGTATAGATCTCATTTCACCCTTCCATTCTTCAGCTGATGTACCCTTAGGCCACCACCATCCATCGCAAATTATCAATACTGCTGCCATAAACACCAGTGTACAAATGCCCATTCATGCCCCTGCTTTCAGTTCTTCCAAGAATATACTTAATGACTGGGTTGCTGGAAGCATATTACAATGTTGCTGTTAATTATATACTCTACTTTGCATTGACTGTATTTTTTCCATATATTATCCCGTTTTCAACACCTTGCAATTTTGACATCAATTTGTTCTCCCTCATATAAAACATTCGTATATTTGTACCTTTAATCATGATTATTGACCACTTTAGATTTTGCTAAGCTATACCTAGCAATGCAATTGCTGGATACATGGCAATTCTATAGTTAGCTTGCTGATGAACAACCAAACTGCCTTCCACCATTATACCTTCCCAGCAACAGTGAATAAGTATGCCCCTTTTTCCACATCATCTAGGGCATGTGTAATGTTCTGTTTTGGCTTGTTTGTTTGTTTATTTTTTATAATGGCCATTCTACTATGTGTGAGATGATATCTCATTGTGGCCTTTGTCAGGTCTCATAAGAACAACTTGACATATAAAATGGAGTCTGTTACTTTCTCAGCTTCTCTTTCACAGCAGCTTCCCTGACGGCACCTGATGTGGTGGCCAGAGAGATGGGCATGGATGTGTCAACACCCAAGATCAGAAGCAAGACCAGATAACCATGAGCATGAGGTCATGGTCTGCTCCAGCTCGATAATGCCCAGTGATGCCTGCAGCTCACATCACCCCCACCACCCATTTTCGCCTTTAAAATCTAGCCCTCAGAAAGAAGGCCAGAGCCATCTCTTTCCTCTGCATTGGCTCTCACTCTGTCATTTTGCTCAATAAATCCATGTTGCTTTGACTTGCTGTCATGTGTGGACTCCTTAACAACACTGTGCCCAGCATTTTGATGCCAAAACCTGGAACAGAGGTCTGACTGAGGTTTAGCTTTCCAGACCCTCAGGGCTACAGGATCACCTTAGTCCCGACAGGACAGTTGACTGTGTCCCCCAAATCTCATGGTCATTCTGGTTTCCATACACTTAACAGCTTGAGCATTCACTGTCAGGTGTTTGTCATGACCATCTTGACATGACATCAGCTTATCTCCACAGCACTCAAACATCTACAACTAATTTTTCCCCAGGTTAATGGTGCCTTTCTGCCCAGATCCTCCCATGAGAGTTTTGTTCACTGTCCTGGCAACACCTTGGCCTGCCTCAGTGTGCCTGGCCTAAAGCTGGAGCTTGGTCTAAACTCTCCAGCTCTATGAGTGTTTTCCCAAGCAGCAGTCAAAAAACAGCTTGGGGGATGCCCTGAGTGAAAAACTGTACACTTTCCAGATTTCTGACAACAAACCAGAGACACCTGCTTTGTTATTGCAAATGGATCTTGGATCTGGTTAGTTAGCCTCACTTAAAGTTACACTGGCCCATAAGTTGCCAATGGAGCTGGTAACTTCCATAAGCATCCTGTCCACAGGGCCTCAACAAGAGTCAGCACATCCTAGATCCAAGTCCCTAGGGAGACTGTAAGCCTTCAACAGAGTTGGTAACCATAAGCCTCAAAAGGAGCAATTAAACATAAGTCTCCATAAGCAGACATCCATAAGCCTCCTGCAAGCAAAATTCCTAGCATGTAGTAAACCTCCCCTTCATATTAAAAGAAAAATTGCTAATAGTCATGGGTAACACCCTGACAATTCCTGATTCTACCCCTTTCAGATGTTTACTTCATAATCTTGGTAAACTCCAATTAAAGAAGAAAATAAAGCCAGAAAGGCATATTTTTCTCTCCAATTTGTCTTGGCCACAATGCCCTTTAGAACAACAAAAACTTTCACCAGAAAATGTCACCTTTGATTGGCAAATTCTCACAGAACTTGATAACTTAATTCAACGCAATGGCAAATGGTCAGAAGTTCCCTATTCTCAAGCTTTCTGGACCCTCAGAATTCAACCTTCTCTATGCCACTCTTTCACATCAAGCCAAATTCTTTATCTACAGAAACTGCAGGGGAATCCTCCTTCTCCTCCTTTGACCCCACTGACCATCCTCCTCCTGAATATACTCCCCTTCCACAGCTTTCACCAACCCCCTCTGCTCCTCTTCCCTCCTCCTCAACCCTTTTCCCTCCCATACCTTCCCCTATCTCCAATAAGCCCTCTCCTACTTTAGCACCCACCTTTTATCTTCCTCTCCCTAATTCTACTCAAATTCCCCAACCTTTCTCACTGCCTTTTACAGGATCTCATGGTCCAGCACCAATAACAAAGCCCCCATCGAAAAGCATTTTTCCCCTACAAGAAGTAGCAGGACTAGAAGGCATAATGAAAGTTCATGTTCCCTTTTCTCTTTCAGACGTTAGGCAAATTGAAAAACAGTTCAGGTGCTTCTCAGCAGACCCAACCAAATTTACAAAAGAGTTTAAATATTTAACCCAATCTTATGATTTAACATATCAGCATGTTTATGTTATTATAATTTCCACAACAATCCCAGGGGAAAAAGATTGCATCTGGGCTGCAGCTACAGCTCATGCTGACAAACTTTTTGCAGACAGCCCCAGTACTTTCTGGGGAATGCAGGGAAAAAATGCAGTCCCCACAGCAGACCCAAATTGAGACTATTAGGACCAGTCCCCAGATAAAGAGAAAATGGAACATTTTTTTACTTGCATTATTGAAGGAATGATGAATGCAGGTTTCAAAGCTGTTAATTATGATAAAATTTCAGAAATCACACAGGGGAATGAAGAAAACCTAGCCTCTTTCTTAAATAATTTAAATGAGGCTGTTCTAAGATATACAAACATTAACCCTTCTTCCAAAGAAGGCGCTCTCTTCTTTCACACCCACTTTATCACATAGTCAGCCCCAGATATTTGAAAGAAACTTCAAAAAATAGAACAGGGTCCTCAAGCATCCCAGCAAGAACTTATGAAAGTACCTTTTAGAGTGTTTAACAATGGACAGGAAGAAAAAGAACAGGCAGAAAAACAAAAGGAAATGAACAGGGAAGCAAAAAAAGCAGGAGAGAGAAGAAGCCCATTACTTGCTTCTTACCAATGCCTTGAGACAACCCAGGACAAATCCATGATAATAGAAACAAAAACTCAGTGGGTGAGAAAATGCTGTCTTGCCTGTTGCTTCCTATGAAATGGAGCTCGAAGGATATTAAGGAATGGAAAGAAAGAAAGAAAGAAAGGAAGGAAGGAAGGAAGGAAGGAAGGAAG
>PVIY010008202.1:0-78173 GCA_004026745.1 Myrmecophaga tridactyla | reverse complement strand
GAATGTTAACGTGGCCTTTTGCCAGAAGACCAGCATCAAATATTTATACAATACCAGGGCAAATAGCTTTTTGTGCACAGTAGGGAGGCATCTTTACTTTAATAAAAAATGCAGTGATAATGGAATGTTTTCCTTAGATGGAGGCGATTTAACTTTTTTACATTGGGGGTTTCCACTCTGAGATAGACCTATTTATACCCAACTTGGTGCACATTACAGCGAGGCTGAGCCATGAAGGTAATGAGGAGTTGGGAGATGGACGTGGCCGTCAAAACAAGGGGCTCTTTAAAAGCCCCGCTGTCTGCTCTCTGTGGTTCATTGACTTTTCTGCTGTTACAGATGACCAAGTTTTGACAGCCGTTCTGAACTTGCTTCATAGTTAAGGAGGTGAATCAGCACTCTGGATCAGAGTGGCAGAGCAGCGTAGCTGAGAACCCTCTTGCCTCACAGAGAAAGGAAGACTACATTTGAAGTGGGGATGCATTTCTAGAACCCTCTTGTAATATTTTAACCCTGAAACCCACGATCTTAGCTGTATGCGGATAGTTTGTTATCCCATCTATGCCCACCTTTAACATCTGTCCCCATTTCTACTTCTTGTCAAATTAGGCTGTCTAATGCATGGAGCTGTACTAATACATGGTAGGCACATTTAAAGGGCTTTGAGATTTTCCATCGATGAGACCTGTAGGAAGTGGCTTTGGATAGCAGATAAATTTTTTTTTCCTGTGGGAGCTTGGAGAAAATTTATGCTCTGTGGATATAATCCTGAAGAAATCATTGAGTGTCTTCCAGTCCCAAGCATTGCCAGGTCAGGACTTGGGGAAACTTTATTCAAAGAGGTTCCTTTGAGAATCCCTATTGTGTCAGGGGCTCTAGCTGGACTCATGTTAATAAGAACTTTAAATGTGAACTTGGACTACCATCCATTCTTGTCTTGGATCTCTGGACCCCATTCTTGTAATGTGGTTCAGCAAAAGCTCTTGCTTTCTCTGGTCACCATGTAAAATGTCTCTTAGGAGGAACACTTGGGGGAGATGTTTTGTTTTACTTTGGAGTCAAGTAAATGAGACACAGCTTAGCATTTGCTGAGGATGTTTGAAAAAAACTCTTAGAATAGGAAACATAAGAAACTGAACATGGAATTGATTTACCATGGAGACCTTACTTGAAATGGGTTTTCATCATAGGTTCAGAAGGATAAGGCTACTGTGATCCAGACTTACTCTTGTGACTGTGGTTTGTTGCGCTGGTCAGGCCTCTCTTTATCATTTTGGAATAATCAGGAATATCCCCGGGCTAAGTGAAATACAGTGGTTCCATGTTTCTTGAGTCTACATTGGGGATTGTGTCAATCAGCTATTACCACAATAATTCCATGTAACATCTCTGCCATTACCACCCCCACTCTACTCCACCCTCCACCTCCCAGAACTCATTGCTTAAAATAGAAATCATTTATTTTAGCAGATTTGTGGGTTGGCCAGGGCAGTTTTGCTGCTCTGTGGGTCAGCTGATCTAAGCAAGGATCCATTGGTGTAGCTCTTCTGTACATGTCTTTAATCTTTCTGGAACCAGCCAGCTAGCTGGGACATATCCTTCTCAAAGTGGTGGCAAAGCCATAAGAGATCAAGCTAAACCACACAAATGCATTTCAATTCTGTTTGCATCCTACCTACTGTATTGGTTTGCCAAAGTGGCTGGAATGCAATATACCAGAAATAGAGCAGCTTTTAAAAGGGGAATTTATTAAGTTGCAAGTTTTACAGTTCTAAGGCCATTAAAATGTCCAAACTAAGGCACCAATAAGAGGTTACCTTCACTCAAGAAAGGCTGATGCCATCCGGAATACGTCTGTCAGCTGGGAAAGCACACGGTGACATCTGCTAGCTTTCTCTCCCAGCTGCTCATTTCATAAGGCTTCCCTGGGGACGTTTTCCTTCTGCATCTCCAAAGGTCTCTGGCTATGTGGGCTCTGAAGCTTTTTCCAAAATGGTTCCCTCTTAAAGGAGTCCAGTAAGTGACCCCACACCCATGAATGGGTGGAGACACATCTCCGTGGAAAACACCTAATCAACAGGTCCCACTCACAATTGGGCAGGTCGCATCTCTATGGAAACAATGTAATCAAAAAGATCCCGCCCAGCAATACTGAAACAGGATTAAATAATATGGCTTTCTGGGGTACACAACAGTTTCAAACCAGGACACCTCTTAACATCCCATTGGCCAAAGCAAGTCACACAGACAAGCTCCTAATTGTCTGGTCTCCCAACTGCTCATCTTATTCTTGACTTTCTTCTCTGATGATTCTCTTTGTTGTCTGATCCCTGACTTCCCCTCATTCATTCTACATTTCTACGCAGGCTGTCCTCTCTGCCTAGAACTCTCAAACCCTACAGATCTGTGTGGCTTGCTTTTATTCATGTCTCTTCTCAGTGTGGGAAGACCTACCCTGCCCCCCCTTTCAAAAATAGCCATTCACCTCCACCTCCTCCTCCACCTTTGCTCTCTCCCCTACCCCTAAGCCTGCTTTGTGTCTCTGTAGCAATTATTACTTCTGATGTTGTGTTACTGACTCTCCTCCACTGCAAGGTAAGCTCCATGGGGGGTTTGGATTTTGTCTTGCTTGCCTGCTACATCTCCAGTGACCACAGTGGCACAAAATAAGTGCTGAATAGGTATTGGAATGAAAGAATGAATGAGCGGCTGAACACTTATCCAGTGTGAGCTTGAATGCTTCCAATAACACGGTGCTCACCCTTCGGAGCCCTAACTTCCACCTTTTGACTACTCTAAGAAAGGTTCTTTTTACTCATTTCATACTGAAATTTTATCCCCATAGTTTCTAAAACTCTTTGATTCTAATTGTGCCTTCAAGGACCATGTAGAGGAGAGAAAAAAGACATTCTTTTTTATCTGTGCTGTCTCTTTATTTGCGTTACACCTGTTTTAACTCATATATTAACCTCGTAGAAAGGATGATGAAGAAAATTCAAATTATGCTTAATCCCACTATTCATAACTATTGCTGGCATTTTGTGTATTTACTTAGAGCTTGTTTGTCTAACCTATTTTAACATGAAAATTCACATGTAGTTCATACTACAGTTCTGTATTCTGTTTTTACCTCCATAATATTGCATGCAAAGTATTTTTCTATATCATTAATTTCCCATGCTTTTTTAAGAGCTGCATAGTATTTAATAGAATGGAAATCTCCGAAGTATTTTTCTATGGCTAAATATTTGGATTGTGGAATATTTGGATTGCTTATTGTAAAAAATTGTTATGCTATTTTATAAATAATGTTTGTAGATAAATATTTTATGACATTGGTGGTTACAACTTCGGAATAGACTGAAAGAAGTTGGAGTTCCAGGTCGAAGAGAATGGACTTCTTTGTTGCAGGCACCGGAGACATTGTCAGATTGCTTTTTAGAAAGATTATGCAGTTAAAATTCCCTCAAGCACTGTAAACTTTTCCATATCACCACACCCTTACTAGAAGTATGCATTTTCTTCTAAAAATGTGCCCATTTTCTAAACAAAACAGAGGTTTACTGACCATCTTGAGTGTGTTTAGGGTATGTACGAGCATGCATGCAAGAGAATTAATTGCCAGTTCATGTCAGTTGCCCATTTCTGTTTTAGTATTTTTAACTATTGATATGTAAAAGGTTTTTTATGTATAAAGATATTAAGCTCTGTCTTTTTTGTTGCAAATAGTAGCCTCATTGTATTGCTTGCCTTTAGTTTTGTTTATGGGATCTGTTGGAAGAGAAAAGCTAAAGGTTGTCACACAGTCACAACTGTCCATCTTTTCCTGTGTGGTTCTGAGAAATGCCAGCAGTTCCAGAAACTCCGGCGTGATTCTGAGGACTTTCTGACTTTCTCTCTCCCTCCTCCCTGTGAACAAAACGGTCACATTACCATGTGAATTGTCCTTTTATAATATAAACTTTACACTTCAGCTTGCTTTGCATGCCTGAGCAGTGATTCCTATAACAGAATCTACGGAGTCTCTGCCTACAGCCCCATCTCACAGATGAAAAATCAAGGCACTCTGGGGTCCCATCCCTTCCGTAATAGAGCATGGATCCAAATTGCTATGCAGAAGTCCAGTCCTCTTTCCTGCAATCTCTTATCTAAATGATTTAGGGCACTTAGGAGCCATTAACAAAAGAGGGGCACAGAGGGCCTCCCTAAGGTCCTTTTGTAGGGATGGGGCCCTGTTCTGAATTTCTTTACACTCTCATTACCTGAGACAGTTCCTCAGTCCTTCTAGATGTTTAATATGCAGTGGCTGAGTCAGGTAGAACTCAGAACCTGGTAAATTGACTAGAGCAATGCCTGAAGAAGCATTTTCAGTGGTGAATCAGTTGGGAAAAATTCTCCCTGCCCCCATTTCCACCCCTGGACAAGCACTGCCTAAAGAGCTGTCTGTACAGCCGCCACACCATGCAAACTTCCAAGAATGGACGCATCTAAGTGTGTGTCTGACAAGCTCAGATCTAGTATGTTGTATTTATCCTCCCCTACAAAAAAAAAAAACAAAAAACTCTTTTACCTAAATATAGTTTTCTTCTAAACACTGTCTCTAAATGGCTGTGCTTTACCCTGGATAAGTTCTCCCCAGTGCATTCTGACGTTGGAGCGTGAAAAGGAAGGTAAACGCGTGAAATCAAATGGTGATTGCTAACAATGAAATTTGGGCTCATAAAATCAAGGATATTATTCAAAACTGCGAGGTAAATTAGTCTCATTCATTCTGATGGGGCCAGACTCTATGGCTGTGTGTGCCTTCTTTAATTAACATGCTGAAAAGATGTTCTGATTGGGATTATTAATGAATGCAGTGAAAATTTTTGCTGCTTGTAAGGTTTCTGCCACAGACGGTTTACAGAACCTCCCCCCCCCCGCCTTTTTTCTTCCCCCCACAGATTCCTTACATGGCTTGACAGATGGAGTTTTCATCTTTGAGGCTGTTTCCACAGAAGATAGCAAAACCATACAGGGCTATGATGCTATTGTTGTTGAACAATGGACGGTGCTGGAAGTAAGTATGGAGCTGGCAGTCGTGCTTATTCTGTGTGGGCGGTCATTGTTTTATCCACTTGCTAAATCTGATGCAGGGGCTGGGGCCCAGCTGAGCATGGGGCTTTCTCGGGAAAGGGAGTTTGACCCAAGTGCGCCCTAAAACTCCCCCTTTAGTTCTTTTGTACCCCTCCTTTGCCAGGTATGGAGATGGGGTGGGTCTCACTTTTTCCTTTTGGCAGAAAAAAATTCTGAATACCAAAAACTCTAAGTGACATAAATGAGGCAGGCACATAGCTTGTGATCTTCTGAATAAGAGCCACTCTGGCTCCCTCTGCCATGCACGCTTAGAAGAAATTGGCACACAGGAGTTTGTTTTGCCTTCACAATAAGCTATAAGGTAAGTACTGCTGTTGCCCCTATTTTACAGATGGGGAAACTGAGGCACAGAGCGGTTAGGTGTCTGGCACAAGGGGCATTAAATGTTGAAGGATGTATTTGAGAAATGTTGATTCATGAGGCTCCCAGATTGCTCTGAGCACAGAAATTCCTCAAGCCACATTCCACAGGGACTTCCAAAGGGCTTATTCATTTTTAAGAGGCACTGGTGTGTCCTTTTGAGGCATTGCTCTGGCTGTGGACATCTGGAGTTTTTAGACCAGCTTCTTGTACACACAGCATCTGGCACGTAAAGGGAGAAGCTGTTCGAACACAGAGAACTGATTTCTGAACGCTGTCCCCTAGGCCCTGGGAGAACACAGGTTTGGCACTGCTCTGAGGAGGCTGCTGCCAAACCGGGTTCTCAGTGCCAAAGTAAGACAGACATGGGCGCAGCCCTTGCTGATGGGGGTGAGGTGCTGGGACTCCCCAGGTGGCAACTGCTTGCCACCCCATTGTACCTTCCAGAACTGAAGCCTGGAGGTGGGTTCCTTGCCTGGGGTGCTGGGTAGGCCACCAGTGTTTACGTCCCCAGTGTATGTGAGCCTGGAGCGAGGACAGAGCAGGGCTGTTGGGGATGTGCCTGCATCTGAACAGTGATGGGAGATAACTGCTCACCAGTGTGACAGCAACAAAGTACACAGACAGTCTGTAATAATCAGCAACAGGGATTCCAAAAAAAAACACAGCAACCAGGGCCAACAGTTTGGGGGTCACAAGTCCTGAGGGCATATGTAGTAAGGAGAGCAAAGATGAAGATGAACTGAGTTTGAGATCAGCTCCACCAGTTACTCTTTGTCCTTGCTGCCAGTGGTCCTTTGTAGCCTCCCTGGCCCTAGCTGGATGGAGATGCAAAGGAAGTGAGGCCCAGGCTGAAACCCACAGTCCAACATGGCAGGTCATGTCCCCTCCAGGATGCTAAATTTCCTCCAGTGTCAGATGGGAGCAGAGGTGTTCATCCAGCCCCCTGCATGAGGTGGAGTGAGCACAGGCTCTAGGCAGTGGTGTTAGGAAATAACCGAGGGACAGGTCTTCAGGATCCCGTTAAAACAGGCCATGCATGTCGCTGAGCAGCCCGCAGGCTTCATTCAGCAGCATTTTGCGATAACAGTGTTGCAGGGCTGCTCCCAGAACCACGTGCAATTGTGGACGGGGTTGTCACACCAGGGAGGTGGCTGTAAGGACCCCTGCTGTCTGTACGTTAAAATGGCAAGAAAGAGGACTTGGTGGCAGTGGTCCAATATGGTTTTAAAAAGTGGATCCCAAAGTGTGGTCCCGGGACTAGCAGCATCACCATCACCTGGGAACTTACTGGAAATGCAGGTTCTGGGCCCCACCCCAGAAATACTGAATCCTTGGGGGTGGGCCCAGAGATCTGTATTTTAACAAGCCTTCCAGGTACTTCTGTGCACACGCAATTTGGAGACAATTTCCAAAAGAACGGTGCAGTGCCTTTTGGCACTGCATGTCTGTGGTCATGCATTATTTGATGAATGGAGTGAAGGAAAAAAGTATCTCAGTGTCAGCGTTCCTCAGCCTTTGAAACTGACCTTGACCGGTGGAGAGAATGTGTACTAAATAAATGTGTACTAAATAAAATGTTTGTAGGAAGAAAAGGTTAACAACTAAAACAAGGATATAGTTGTCTTATTTTTTTTAATTTTTGAAATTTTAATGTTTATTAATCTATAAAATTTCCCATTTTATCTACTTGTATGGGTACAATTCAGTGATATTAATTACACTCACAGTCGCCATCACCACCATCACCATCACATTTGTCTTTTTAATACAAAAGGAGGCCAATTCTATACATTGAGAAATTGGGGCAGGAAATATGAACATTTATTCAGAAACTTTGCCTGGATATTCAGATTGATTTCCACTAGAGTTTGTCTGTTTCTTTTTCAGATGGTTGTTCATTTTTCCTTTTGCCCTCTTATTTTTATGCATTCATCTGTTTGGTGATATTAGTTTTAGGATTCCCCCATTCCTCTAGAACTGCTGCTCTGGCTTTTTCCCAGGCGTCCTAGGAAGTCAAGGTGGTTTGAGAGACCTGTGGCGGGCCCAGTGTGTGTTAGAGCTGGCTCACCCTGGCTCACACGAGCCAATTCTGTGCATCTCTTCCCAACTCCACATTCCCTGTTGTCAGGTTGGTAAACCTGAAATTAGCCCCGGTGGAATCCAAGGAAATCGGCGAGCTTTTTCCCCTGGAGATATGGTCGAAAGCAAGGATGGGTCTTAATCATGACATATTTCCACATTGCGGTATACAGGCATGGCCGATACTCCGTTAGGCAGAAACAGATTTTCTGAATTTCCGTGATGATGATGACAAGTGGATTAATGATTTTGCGGTTGTCCCTCACCAGTTATTCCTACACAAGTCTTTGTTCCTTGCTCTGGAACGTCCTCAAACGTCACCTCTCAAGGGCAAGAGGAGGGGAGATCTCTTTCGGGCAGGCAGGTCCCCTCGGGTTATGTTTCTCCTCTTTGCAGCTGATGTGGGCAGCCTTCAAGAGTCAACACTCCAGGAAACAGTTCTGACTCCCTGAGGATGAAAGACCCTCATTTTAATCCTCTGGGCGTAACCCCGTTGCTCTGTATCACCTTTATTTATTTGTCCACTTTTCTCCCTCTGGTGAGTTCCTTGGTCTGGAAAGATTCATCTTTGTTTTCCAAGGCACCCCAATAAATGCTTCCTGGATTGGGTTGAAGGTCTTTGGGTTCAGCTTGAGGGTAGTGCAGTATTTCTCAAAACTGAGCCTGTGTCAGAGTCACCTGGGGAGCTTTTAAAAACCCAGATATCCGGGCCCCACCCTAGATTTCCTATTCAGTGGGTCTGGGGTGGGGCCCAAGAATTTGCATTTCTAACACGTTTTCTAGTGATGCTGATCCCTGGGTCTTGGAGGAACCAAGCGTTGACTATGTGTCTGCAGAACAGCCCAGTAAAGGCTGGTTCGGGCCAAGCTTACCCACAGCTCAGATTCTTGAAGAGGTTGCCTGCCCGATGCCCCATTCCAGCCCCCGTGGAGCCCTACTTCTGCACACCCCTCTCCGGAGTGTGTGGTGTTTGTCCAGTTCCCTCACCTTCCACCCTGTAGACCCGGCTACTTCCTTTCTCCCCCACCCTTTTGGCTGCTGGGAAAGGTCTTTCCTCTTTAGGCCTGGGCAGGTCCCTTTTGGCTTTTGGTTGACCCTGCTTTTCTGGCAACCACTGTCTCCCAGCCCAGCCCATGACCTCTTGGGCTCTGACCACAAAACATCTCTGTCCGGCTTTTCCTCCTTTCACACAGTTGGGACCGATCTGTCCCTACTTTGCCTCCTTATTCCTATATATTCCTCAATTCCATTGTCAAATATGCCATTCTGGTTCATCCACCTTTCCCTGGCTCTGCTCTGCGCACGCACATGCACATGCACATATGCACACACACACACACACACACACACACGGTTTCACCAGACCTAGGTCTTCACAGCTTTGCAAACAGTGCAGCTTTTGGGGAAGAGAGTGCAGATGCCAGAGTCTGCCCCGGGAGTGCAATCCTGGCCTGTAATTCCCAGATGAGTACTTGAGTGTAGGAAAAGTAAACCACCCCCTCATCCTGCCTCCATTTTTCAGTTTTATAAATGGGGATACTGGTAGCAGCCTCTCAGAATTGAAGAGAATTAAAAGAGATTGTACACTTTTAAAATCGTAAATGAGGCACATATGAGTATCCAATAAATATCTCTTTCTTTTATCACTCACCTGGTATCATGAGACAGATCCTCTCCCTATTTCCTCCTTCATATTCTAAAAGCGAAAAGAAGGTTGAGCTAGGAACAGTGTGGAGTCAGATGCAAATAATTGCATTTTTCTCAGTGGGAAACCCACAGCCTAAAATTAAAGATAGTTGTCCATCCATAGGGCATTTATAATGGGCATTTTGTTTACTTTGAGTTTGCAATCTAGAGTGTGAACAGAGAGTAATTCTCTGAAAGGAAGGGAAGAAATATGGAGGACAGGTAAAGAACAAGCTAGAGAGAGGGACAGAGACCCTCTTCTCGCTGTCTGTGTGTCCTCCAGCCTGACAGCCCGTCCGAGTTCGTGGATGCCATCAGGTGTCCCACGAGCCATCCTTTCTGCAGTTAATTTAAGTTCATCAACATGGGCTAGAGCCTCGTCCGTTTTGCTCCCTCTCCCTACAATGTGTTTTAGTTCCTTGGTGCTTCTTGTGAAATTTCGCCAGAACCAAACATAAGATGATAGTAAAAGCACTTTTGTCTGATGCAATTGGTGTGGTGGCTGGTGGGTTAATTGCAAAAGCCAATTAAAAAGGAGAGGCAAAGATTATCACAGTTATATCTTACACATTTTATTTTAATGTTAAATATGTAATTGCACTTCCATTTGCCAGTCTTTCCGAGTATGGAGTGTGCCGATCGGAATTCCGCTTCATCTTTCTTGTATCGACTGCACCCAAAGTGGACCAGCTACAGTTTCCAGTGTCTCTTTCTATAAAGTAAAGCAAAGGGATCTGCCTTGCAGAATCCTTCTATGTCTTTTGATCTTTTTTCCCTAGTTCCAGTTTCTTCCCCCCTCCATCTAATTCAGCCACAGTCGTTTTTAAATGAATCTCTTTTGTTCAGTCTCTTCAAAGCATTCAACTTAGTTTTCCTAGAAGTAACTTTTTTTCCATTTACAATTGATTAGTTTAAATAGTTAACTATTTAACTATTTAACATAATTATGTGCTTCTTGTGAAATTTCGCCAGAACTAAACATAAGATGATAGTAAGATCAACATTAAGACATAATTATGATCACACGTCTAACTGACCTCAATAGGTCTGGGAACATATGAGACTCACCCTTGAAGTGCTCAATTTGTGGGAACAGAAAGGCAGCAATCATTCTAGGGAGCAGCCTGCCACCTGCAAGGATTTGACCTCCCCAAAGCTGGTCTTGGACTTCTGCTGATGTACTGAAGATTGCATTAGCTTTGGTGACAGCCGTTATAGCCTCTAAAACCCCATAGGTTTCGTTACTTGCAATGCTGTGTAATCATTTCTCCCTTCTCTACCTGTGTGTTCAGTCTGTTGTTGAATTGACTCTCACTGCAACCACCTCCTATTAGTTTCTGCCCATTTTTCTAGCCTTTTGACACATCTGGATCATGATAATATCATTCCACATTTGGGGGCTCATCCCATCTTTGGCGTCTCTGAAGGTCTCGTATGTAGGGTGCCTTCTGTCCAGATCTGAAGGTTGGCCAGACTGGATTGAGAACACAGTCCTTTGGCGTGCTGCAAGAGCCCAGACCCCTCTTTGGTGGTTTCATATGGCCCTTGTGTCTATCGTCCACTTTCTATTTTACTATCTTATCCATAGGGAATCGCGAGAGACTTGGCAAGGTGCATTTCTATAACTAAAATCTTCTCTGGGGCACGCCACTGGCCTACTGTCCTTCCACCCTGTGTGAAACATTAGGTCCCACTTGTTCTTAGTGAACTTCTGCAGGCTTCTGTGGGATCAGTCTTTTGTTTCCAAGGGCTCTCAACCATCTTTGTAACAGTTCACACTGGAGCCTTGCCAGGAGGTAACATAAATTTCCACGATGTCTAGAATTCACCACCTTCTGCTCTGACAAGGGAGCCAATATTTGTTCTTTTTAAACCATCTGGCATTTTTCTCATTGCCACAGTTTCTCCAAGATAATTACTTTAGTTCTGAGATCATAGCCTTCAGGGCCAAAGAAAGCAGCTCTCTGCCTTTTCATATGATGCAGATGATGGTCCCTCAAATGGCCACTCCCACAAAAGGACCAGAAATTAGTACAGAAACCCCTCCCGGTTAGACCTCTCCCCCTGTCCCACCACGGAGCAAATAGCAGAGGTGAGCCCTGTAGGGAAGTGAAGATGACTTTGGGTCTCTGCTAGCACCTCTTTCACTTTTATTGGTTCAGATTCCTTGTGTCCCATCTCACTTTTGATGGTGACGGGCCGACATGCTGAATGGGATGACTGGGTGCCTTTTCCCTGCAACGTAATTCATCGAGGCTTGAACTCATTTAAAATTTTGAGGGGTTCTTTGAAGGGCAGCTTGCCAACATCTGTGGAGATTTTTCAATGCCCATTTGTACCCATGACTCAGCAATTCCATACCTCATGGCCACCTCTTCTAGAGAAACAAGTGCATTTGTTCACAAGAAGGCATATACGGATATTATTTCAGCATTAATAAATAATAGCAAAAACAAGGAAATAGCCAGCATATCTATCAGTAAGGGAATAGCTACATAGAGAATGGCACAGTTTCATGTGGATGATGTCGTTCTGCGTGAACTGACCCAGAAGGCGCCCAGGAAATGTTGCTAAAGAAAAATAAAGTTGCAGAATGATACAGATAGACCATTACTGAGGGGAAGCCTCATACAACAATATGTGTTTTTATGAGGTTACATACATGCAGGAAAAAGGCTTGCAGTAGTCCCATCAGCTTGATAATAGTGGTGACGTGACTCGGAAGGGTGGGAGGTAGCTTTATCTGTCACATTTTAATTTTCATATGGGGAAATATTACTTGGGTAATTAAAAAATAACAGTAAAAGATAACTAAGAATTTCTCACCACATCCTTAGCTCAACTTCTGATCTGAATTGGTCTGCTCAGACCGTGTGCTGTGGGAGTGGAGCCCTGACTGGCCGGCCCCCTTTTATCTTTTCAAGCTAAGCCTCCTTCTGCCTCCTCCTCAGCCGCAGCCCCTTGACGTGGGGTCGTGGGATGTGGTGTGGATTGTGGCAGTGGCACGACCGAGCTGATGGGCTGTTGGGTCCGGATCAGCCCTCTGATTTCCCAGTGGGAGTGGGTCGCACTCCAGGGAAGATTACATCGGAGTGAAAATAGTTTGAGGTAAAGGAGATTGTTGGGTACGAAATGGAGTACTCACAGGGAATTGGGAAACTCCAGATAGAATGGCCTGCTCTTTGATGCCCTGGGGTGAGAACGCAGTGGGGCTTCCAGTGGGAAGAAGACTGGCATCACCCGTTGCTAGTTGGTCGCCTGCTGAACAGAAGGGCCCTGCGAGACATTAGAGACTGGCCAAGTCTCCTGGGCCAGGTAGGGGCTCTCGCTGGGTTTTCAGATGAGCCGAGGAATGGGGCAGGGGGCTTCCTACTAGTAGGAAGTGGCAGGAGCAGAGGTAGAGTGGAAGGGAAAGGGAAGATATTAAATGTTATAGCTTCTTCTCCTAGATCCGTTCTCCATTGCTGTGACCTGCCAGCTTCTGTGCCCTTTTGCTTCCAGCAGGGCCACCTGAGCCACTTGGCCGAGGCCTGCCCATGGGCCGGGGCGGCCTGAGTGCCCGGATGTTGATAAGCCCCTGGGTGGTCCTTGTCCGCAGCTGAGGCATGAGGGCTTGTGAAAGCCTAACTTTCTGAGCATAACCTACCCTCCAGAGCTCCCCGCAGGCTCAGGCCAAGCTGCTGTTCGCGGGGTGTTGTTTAAAATTGTCTCTTTGCGTGTCTCAGTCTACCTTGTTGTCCAGCTTCCCTGACTCCCCCGCTGGAAGCATTTCCTTAATAAATGACTTAACACGGAAATCCTCGTCTCAGAACCTGCTTCTGGGACATCTGGCCAGACGAGGAAAGATGGAGGATGCCTTTTTTCTTTGTTTTAAAGCTGTACAGTGCAGAAGTGTATAGAGTGAAAAGTCAGCCTCGCTCGCCCCTCACTGCCCTAACTCCCCTTCCCAAGAGGCAGCTGCTTGCAGAGCTGGGGTGGGCATGTGCATTCAGACTGTGCATGAACATATTCCCAAGGGACTCTTCAGAGGCGCTGGATGGCAGCGTGCTTGGATGTGTGAGGTTGGGGGAGGACCTTGGCATGGAGGCTGGGGGCCCAGCCTCGCTGTGCTGGGTTGGAGGGGGCGGTGGTGGGGAGCCCTGTATTCAGGCACTGGGCCCCGAGGCGATCGGTGTTTAAAGACGTGGACCCAAATGGGGAAAAGGCAAACAGAAGCCTGGGGCATGACTCCAAGGTGAGAACGTAAGGGTGGTGGTTGTGGGTCTCACTTAGGATGTTTCCGTCTGACTAACAGTGGCGTAGGGAGGGAGGGTTTTTCACCTCTATTCGCCGAGTAGGAAGTCTGGAGGAAGGTGGGGCCGTTGCCAAGTCGCTGTTTCAGTGGCTTAAGAATGTCGTCAGGGTGCCAGGCGCTGTCACCTTTCTGTCCCCTGCCCCTCGGCCTGTCTCTCTGTTCTCATCCTCATGACCCCAGGGTGTGTCTGGGGCCGTTCCAGGCATCTCGCGTGAGCACGATGACGTCTGCAAAGAGCAGGGGCATTTCCTGCCATGTGGTCCCTTTTTCAGCAAGTAAAACCTTTCCCAGAACCCCCTAAGAGAGCTTCCCTTGGGTCCCGTTGGCCAGGACTGGGCTCCAGGCCCATGTCACTGTGAGGTCAGCTGGGGCTGGGGGTGAGGCTGTAGAAAGAGGAGCTGGGACACCAAGTGGCTCTTGGCTTTGGCAGCCAGCAGCTTTTGCCACTGAGTGGGACTGCGAAGGCAGGGAGGGGCCACTCTCAGGGATATTTTAAAGAAGACTAGACTTCATGACAGCTCAGAGAGTGGGATGATGCAAGGAAGAACTTAACTTTAAGTCCCTACCCACACTTTTTTCTTCCATAAACTCAACCATCCTCTTCTCTCAGGCACCCATATTTCACTTCCTGGACAAAATTTAGTTGTACCAGTACATTGCACCATTTAAAAAATGTATTCGACAAATAAATACTGAGTTCCTACTGTGTGTCAGCCACTGTGAGAAGGTGATGAATGGAGAAAATTCTGGCAGGAAGGATTGATTCCCTTTAACTCGAAGCAAGGAGTGCAGTCATTAAAAATGGATGCCCAGTCCCTGGTCTTTCCACACTCATAAATGATTTCTCTTGGTTGTCAAGCTTCCCGAGGGGTGGTGAAAGGCCCTAAATCACAAGGAACCTTCCAAACTTATGAGAGGGGAGAGGCAGGTAAGCCGGTCTCATGAAGACCATGGATGAGGTGAGTTTAGAGCCAGGCACTGAGGGACGGAAGGTGGAAATTACCCTTACTGTAAGCAGTTGTCACATCTTTAGAATCTCGCAACAAATGCAAATTACAAAAAAAATAGTGTGCTTTAATACAAATGCATTTTTTAAAAATAGTGTGCTTTAATACATGCAGTATATGTCATAGTGTTGAGGGGGCAGATCCCAAAATGATGAGGGCTTGATCTGTAGGTTTTCCCAATGTGCTAAGAAATGAGAAGGGTGGGAGAAGATTATATGAGAGCTGTCCACACACACACACACACGCGCGCGCGTGCACACACACACACACACACACACACACACACACACACACACACTTACTATCCCAACTTCTGTAGGTCAGAAGTCCTGATGGGCTCAGCTGGGTCCTCTTCCCAAGGTCTCATGAGGTCCAAATCAAGGTGTCGGTGGAGCTGCCTTCCTTACTGAGGGCTTTGGGGGAGAAGCTGCTTCCAGACTGGTTCAGGTGGTTGGACAAAGTCAGTTCCTTGCATTTATACAAGTGAGGTCCTTGTTTCCTTGCCAGGGCCAGATTTTGTTCCTAGAAGTTGCCAACATTCTTTTTCATGCTTTCCATGTGGTCCCCTATAAGAACTCTAAATGCATAGACAGTCTGGGAGCCATGGGTGAGGAAAAGGCAAAAGAGAGAAAAAAATTGAAGTATGATAAATCATGGAGCATGGAGGCTCGGAGAGTCTTCTTGTAGTTAAGTACTCACTCATTGGAACTCCTTGGAATATGTTCTTTTGAAATTCATCTGGCCAGAAATTGCAATTAAACTACTAAATAAAAAGGAAGGGCCTGGTTGAGGTGCTATGTCCAGCAAGGATGGGCTTTAGTTGGGAGGAATCATGGGCCCTGTAATGACATCCTGTGCCTATACCTATTTCACATCTTTTTCAGTGGCTTGTGTGGGGGTCTGTAAGGTGGTGGGCCTGCTGGAGGCCGTAAGCAGAGAGGCCAGGAGGATCTGAAGTACATGGATTCCTTTGGGTTCCATGAAAATATTCCAGTTGGGTATGAGGGGAAGAGGGGCAGAAGGATGTTTGAGAGTAGGGTGTGGGGAGGCTGGGCAACCCAGCCATGCCAATATCAACCACAGCTGCTTCCTCTGAAATGATCACTTGTTACATGTTGGGTTTCTAAATCAGATTTCAGCTGATGATTGTGGAAAGGGTCCCACTATTTAAAAAAAAAAAGTGGTGGTGGTGGGGGGTAAGGGGTAGGGCAAAAGAAACCTTGAAAGTGATTGATCTACTCCAGTCCCTTTTTTGAGTAGGTCTCCCTGACTTCTTAAACGCCTTCCGATCTCATTATTAGTTTATGAATGTTGGACCAAAACCAGCCCAATAAAATATAATAAGGATACATTTAAGTATATAAAAAAAAATCAATTGCATTTAAGTTCAGAAAAATCAATAATACAGAATGGGCAATGCCTGATTTGCCAGCAATTCTAATGAAAAAGGGTTTAATACAAGCCAAGAGTATGCCTACTCGTCTGCTCCAAACACTCTGGGCTGTGGCAAGATGGAATTTTCCAGATTGAACCCTGCATCTCCTGGTCTCTCCATCTTTCTTCTCTCCTGCCCTCTGAGGAGACCCCCCTCCACCTCCCATCTTTACCTTTGAGACCTGTAGTTGCCCCTCCAATCCAACCCAAGCTCCCCCAGCTTTGTGGGTCCATCTTTGAGACCCTAGGCTGGATTTGTTCTCTCTTCCTTTTTTTTTTGCATTTACCAGGTTCCACCTTACCTTCTAGTCATTTAATTTTTTAATTGCTATGCAAACCCCTTGAGTCAGGGACCGGCTGTTTCTGATACGCATGATCCCTGGATCCAAATTAGTTCTTTTCATGCAGCAGGTTTCCAGCAGTCATCGGTTGAATGAGTAATTGAGCAACATGAGGTTACTGCTACTGATAAAAGAGATGTTGGGGTGGTTTTATGAAAATGCACAAGGAGGTGTTTATCCCCTCTGTTCCTCGGTCTGGCTAACTTGGAGGCTTCCGTCCCATCACAGCTGCCACCTTTGATGAGAAACATTGACACACCATGGCAGGTACATAGGAGAGTGACTGCGATGGAGGATAAATCTAGAAACGGTTGAAAACAATCGGGCGGATCTATCTTGGAGGCATTAACAGACAAGGGGCAATCAGGAAGCTAGCTCCATATCTTTGAATGGCTGAACTGTGGCAAAGAGGTAAACATTGTTTTTGTTGGTTTTGAGGGAAAAACGATGTCCAGTGGTGAATGTTTAAGGCACCATTTAGCAGAAGTGGCCACGGCCTGAGGTGTGAACTGCCAGGAACTGGTGTGATTCAGATGTTTCATGGCCTCGGAAAAACGATGTCCAGTGGTGAATGTTTAAGGCACCATTTAGCAGAAGTGGCCACGGCCTGAGGTGTGAACTGCCAGGAACTGGTGTGATTCAGATGTTTCATGGCCTCGTCTCAGGGTGATGTAAGGTGATCCGCCTCCTCTGGGAAGGAAGGGCTTTGGCAGAAATTCCCAAACCCTGTAGCTCCTCAGAGTCATCTGGGGACTTGTAAATAACAGATTCCTAGGCACTGCCCCTGGAGATTCAGAGTCAGTAAATCTGGGGTAGAGATTAGGGCTCGGCCTATAAAACCAGCCAGGCTGAAGCACCGCTGGATATGAGGGCCAGTCTGGTCCCTTCCAGCTCTAATAAGCTGAGATTGAGTGTTTGACCCATTGGTTTTTTAATCAGAGGAATCTTTGCATAGGTAATTTGGCACATTAGACTTATGACTCAGAAACTAGTGTAATGAGGCCAAGAGGCCTGATCTTTAATTTTTGTATCATTTTTGCTTTTCACAAAAGTGATACATAAGCAATTCTTCAAAATTATTAAACTCAATCACCATATGACCCAACAATTTCACTCCTAGGTGAAATACATCTAAAAAAAATGAAAACATCTGTCCACACAAAAACCAGTACAAAAATGTTCACAGCATCATTATTCATAGTATCCCTAAAGTGAAAACAACCCAAATGTCCAGCAAATGATGTATAGACAAAATGTGATGTGTCTATACAATGGGATATTACTCGATAATAAAAAGGAATGAAGAGCTAGTATATGCTACAACACGGATGACCCTTGAAAACATTATGGTAAGTGAAAGAAGCCAGACACAAAAGACCACATGTTATATGATTCCATACATATGTAATAGCCAGAATAGACAAATCTGTAGAGACAGCAAGTAGATTGGTGGTTGCGTAGGCTTCGGCTGGGGAAAGAGAAGGGGGGGCTGCCAGTGGGAATGGGGTTTCCCAGAAAAGGGGGAGAAGGAAAATGTTCTAAGATTGATTGTGGTCATGTTACACAACTCTTTGAATATACTGAAAACCAGTGAATTGTATACTTTGAATGAGAACATTTAATATATTTCAATTATATCTCAGTAAAGAAGTTTTAAAAAGTGATGTATAGTCACTGAAGACAATTTAGAAATTACAAATAAGGAAAAGAAGAAAGCAGGAATCACTCTACTGTCATAACCACCAAGAAGATAACCTCAGAACAACTTGGTGGTTTCCTTGCAGTCTTTGTTTTGTCTACATTCATGTAGGGATCATAATATTCATACTACTGTAACTGTTTTGTACGTAACAGTATATTCTGAATATTTTTCCATGTCGTTAGCTAGGCTTTTACTTCCTCAATTTTAATGACTGTGAAGTATCCAGTAGTTGAACAGTGTACTTCAATTTTTAAACTTGTTTCTTCTTGGTGAATTTTGGGTGTTTTCCATTTTTTTTGCTCTGGGAACCATGGATATTCTTTAGCTTTATCATTGTAGTTCATATTAGTTTTTGATGGAAAGTTCCTTACTTTTTTAACAAACTGATTTATCCCATGGAAACAATTTCCTTTTGATTTTACCTTCACAAGTCTTTACTTTGTTCAGAAGGGGGAATAGGGCAAGGGATTAGGATCAGCACAAAAAAACATTATCACTCCAGTTAAAACCTAGTTGAGGCACAGAATTGTGCAGAGTCACCTTCCTGTATGAGGACAAAGTCTTTTTGAAAAAAGCAAGTAGACTTGTCTTCACACTTCTGTTCTCCATTTAATGGTAGTGGGATTTTTTTCCTAGTCTGTATCAGCTAGTTTTTGCTGTGTAACAAGCTATGCTAAATGTAATGGCTGCAAACCACAACCATTTATTGAGCTCATGATTCTTACAGACAGCTGAGCAATTTTTCTAGTTGGGGGTGATTCAGCTCTTCTCTGCTGGACTCTCTAGTGCATAAGCTGGCAACTGGATGGTCTTGGGTGGCCTCACTCATGTGTCTGGAGATCGACTAACCATTGACAGGGGCGGCAGGACCTTGTGTACCTCAACAGCCAGCAGGCTAGTCAGGGCTTCTTCACAGAGTGGTGGTCCCAGCGTTCCCCAATAGTGGAAAGAGGGTTCGCCCCAACATGCCAGCTTATTTCAAACCTTGGTTCGCATCCCATTTGCTAATGTCCAGTTGGCCAAAGAAAGTCACCCGACCAAGATCCACATCAAGAGGTGGAGAAATAGAAACCGCCTCCTGATACGAGGTATTTGCAGCACATACTACAGTGGCTCAGGTGCAGGAAGGGGAAGAACTTGTGTGTGGACAGTTTAATTATTTACCAGACAGTCTTTGTTAAAATGCCCAGTGGTTGTACTGGCTACTAACATATAACTCTGTGAATTTAATTTTCATATAGAAATCTATTTACAGCTTCCCCATACAGAATACCCAGGAGAATGGTATAATAGCGTCCTGGGACATTAACTCACATGTTTAGTGGCAAATGCATGTCTCATTAATGTTAAAAGTGATTTTCAGTGATCTTATGTCTTAAGAGTATAAGACAGCAGTGGCAGAATCTACCCTGTACTTAGTGGGGTAGGTGCATTTGATCACTCAACTATTTATCGAGCACCTACTATGTGCTAGATATTTTGCTGGGTGCTTGGGTTTCATCAGGAACAAGGTAAACTCCCTGCCTTTGTGGAGATTGCATCCTAGTGAAGGAGATGGCCATCATCAGAAAAATAAACGCCAAGTTAGTGATAATATGATAAAAAAAAATAAAACATGGCAAGGGTACAGAAGGTGATTGGGGACAGTGGTGCTTTTCAAAGGGAACAGAGGTAGGCAGTCTTCTTTCTGAGACCATTTTTACTTTTTTAACCTGGGTTTTCTCTTCATCAGCTCATCCTTTGGTGGGCACAGTCCAGATGCTGATGGAAATCCACAAGCACACTTGTTAAATGCTCTGGTGGATTTGTCTCTAGACCATGGCAGTGCAGGGGGCCAGAGAGGTTGGGAGGTAGATGACTGCAAATCACATCGAGCAGCCAAGGGATCTGACATGCTCTGAAGGCTGCATATTCTGGCTGGAGGTTTCCAGCGCCTCAGAAGCCCTGTTAGAAGTTTGCTCATCGTGAGCATGGCTCTCCAAAGGGCCTGCTGTGGCATTTGTGCAGCAGCATTTGGCTTGAGGGAGAGAGGTGCACAAGGGCAATGGGTTGAGTCAGAACCACGGGAACCATAGCAATAAGACATTGACAATAAGGCAATAAGGCATTGTCACCACAAAGAGAATACTAACCAAATGTGATTGCCTTTCTGCTTAAGTGGCACCTTGAATTGACCAGATGGAGAAAGTCAGAGAGAGGAGATCTGTGTGGGGCTTTCCACAACTCCACAAGTCTTGTCCACTTTCCTTTCTAAGTGAACTGCCCCAAGGCACAGGTGCTTTGTGGAGCTCTGCCTTGTTAGTTTGTCCTGCGACGTAGAATGACCCTTTAAACTTCCATTTCCTCCTGCTAAGATTTCCATCCTAGCTTTGTTGAGATATCTTCTTCTGGGTCAGCATTTTACAGTTATTGGTAAGCTGTCAGGAATAACCTGCCGGTAGATGAAGGTGATAATTTTGGCATAGTTTTATGTTCTAGAATTTTTTGCTGGCAGACTTGGCCTGCTTTCCATGCCCCCCACTCTGAAGCAGATAGCTCTTAATTTTATACTGTGGCGAAGCTTTTTTAAGTCCTCTTTCTTTTTTCTAGGTAAACAGTAAGAAAGAAAGGTTAAAATATATATAACTTTATCCACCTTAAATTTCTTAAAGAGAGTAATAAAGTGGCAAAATCCCATTTAGCCCAACAAAGTTTAATTTCCTCTCACTCATCAAGACAAGTGGGAGGGATTTAACGAGTCCCTCGATGGAGAAAATGTTTCTTGTTTAATTGTTTTCAAACAAAGCTGTTTCCAAGTCTGCCAGAGAGGACACGCTCACGCCCCTGATGCATTCAGTATGTGTGTAAAATGTCAGCTTCTAGAGGCTGTAAACCTCAGGCTGTCATAGCCTGCGGTCCCGCTGAGCCGCCGACAGGATGTCACAGCTTTGAGTCGCTTAACCGTTTGTGCTCAGAACTGCAGCATGCTTGTGGTCAGAGAACACCCCAGCCCTTGCCCGATAAACCCTTCAAATGTCAGGCCTCATTGTGTTCCCCGGAATCTGGGGCCAAGTTTTGCCCACACTTTTTGCGGTTCTCCTTTTGCCTGTTCAGGGCTCGCCTGAGCAGAGAGCTGAGCATGGGTGCAGTGCGCTGGCCTGCCCCTCCACCCCACAGCCCTTTCCCCCGTTCTGCTTTCCATGCATATGACTTCAGAGAATCCACACATCCCAGGTCCAAATCACCCAATGTGTCCTAGAATGTAGGAGAGTGTTATCTTGCGTGCGCAGGTTTGGTTTTCCAGCCAGCTTGGCATGGCATCTCAGGAGAAGCTAGGGCGACGTCTGGAGCTAGGATGTTCTTTCCCAGTGTGTGCTCTTTTATCTCCAGCTCCCAGGGGGATGGTAGTGGCAGTGCTGGTCCTCATAGTAGGTTATCATAAATTAGACTTCAGGGCTCCAGATGTAACGTAAGGCACAATGTGTCTGGCATGGGAGAAATGAGTGCTCAGTGTGCCAGCCTTGCGTGTGTTGAAAAATTAGCCACATTGAATCTCATTCGGTAGTAGGTATTACATTATTTTATTTCTCTCAAATGAGACAAGGTGACTTTCACTCCCATTTTCCTCCTAGAGGTTTGCCGGGATATTTGGATCTTCTTAAAATAATGGTAATGTATCAGTTAGCTGCTGCTGTGTAATAAAGCGCTCCAGAACTTACTGAATTAAAATGATAACGCTTTATTATTGCTCATGAGTCCACAGGTCACCTGGGAGATTGTGTTGCTCTGGACTCAGCTTGACTCATCTCAGCTGGTCTCGCTCACCCATCTGCCGTCGCTGATGGGCAGGCTGGGGACTGGCTCGTCCCAGATAGCATCTCTCACATGTCTGCCAGTTGGCAGGGCCACACGTCTCTCATCATCCAGCAGTGTAGCCTGGACTTGTCCTCACGGCAGAGGCAGACTTCCTAGAGAGCAAACAGAAGCAGCCAGACCCCTGAACCCTGAAGCCTAGGTTAGAACTCCTGTCACTTCTGTATATTTTATTGGTCAAAACAACACCAGCCTGGGTCCGGGGACTAAAGATTAGACTCTCTTTATGGGAGCAGCTGCAAAGTCACTTTGTAAAGGGGCCTGGATACAGGGAGGTAATACTTGGAGCCATTTTTTTTGCGTACCACCTACCTCAAATAATAATAGCAATTATCACTACTATTTTGTTGTGCTCACAAAGGGCTACAGAGTTTGTTGGCTTCTTGCATGGTGGAGAAAATCAGGCAAAGATGTGGATTAATAAGCAGGGGTGGGTAAGGAGGCTTGGAACTGCAGCCTTCTACCCACATGCATTATCATCTGCACCCTTTTCAACATCTAAAAACTAAGCTTTTTTTTTTTTTAACTTATTCTCTTTGAACACTATGAAAGCCAAAGTTGTCTAAAATGAGACTGACTGCTTTCTTAGACTCTATTATGCTGGCCTAATTACATATCAGCAAAATGTTTTTCTGGGGCATTGTGTGTAAAACAAAGAGGAAAACAACATCTCCAGCCAGCCGGGCTTTGCCGGCTCCTCCCTCTGGGGCTGGCAGAAGGCGGGGGTCCACGGGAGGCCGGGCAGGACCCGGATGAGGAAGGCAGGGTTGCTGCCAGCCTCAGAGAAATTTGCCCTTTCTCCAGGGTGAACTGGGCAAGGCATTCTTTTTTTAAAAAAATTTTTGTGAATATATATGCAGAATAGTGATAAATTTCAAAGTACATTGTTAACTAGTAGATTTAGAACAAATTTCAAAGTATGGTATAGGTTATGGTTCCACCATTTCAGGTATTTCCTTCTAGCTGCTGCTCTAAGACACTGGAGACTAAAAAGAAATATCAGTATAATGATTCAGTAGTCATATGCATTTGTTAAATCCTGTCTTCTCTTATACAACTCCTTCTCCTCTGATCTTTCTCCCACTCTTTAGGGATATTTGGGCAATGGCCATTCTAACTTCCTTGTGTTGAAAAGGGGTGTCAACATTATGGAGTAGGGGGATGCCACTGGTCGATGCTCTTGGAGAGACTGGGATTCAGGGTTTAAATGGCCGAGGAACCATTTGGAGGTTGGAGGTTTCTGAAAAGTAAACTTAGTGAGTGAAACTTTTATGGAGTCTCAGGTAGACTCCTGGGTATTGCTTAGGGTTTACAGAAATACTGTTGGTTGGGGCTTGGCATACCATGGCATTTAGCAATATCTGGCTGAAGCTTGCGTAAGAGTAACCTCCAGAATAGCCTCTCAACTGTTTGATATCTTGTAGCCACTAATACTTTATTTGGTTACATTTCTTTCCCCCTTTTTGGTCAGGTAAGCATTGTCAATCCCAGATTGCCAGGGTCATGTCCTGTGTTGCCAGGGAGACTGTCTCCCCTGGATGTCATGTCCCACATAGGGAGGTGGGTATTGATTTTACTTGCAGAGTTGGGCTTAGAGAAAGAGAGGCCACATCTGAGCAACAAAAGAGGTTTTCTGGAAGTAATTCTCAGGGATAATTATAAATAGGCTTAGCTTCCTCCATTACAGAAATAAGAGCAAGCCTCAAGGTCAAAAGCGTGACCTTTGTTTAAAAGAATATCAGGGATTTCCCAGATGGGAAAGTTTAATAGTTCCATATGTTTTTTACAGTCCCTCAAGGGACTCTGCCCGTACTTTTTAATTATCTGCCCAACATACTCTTTGACGTATCTGGGTATTACATCAAGCTATACAGAACTGCAAGACCTCATTCCCAATTCTAGGCTCCATATGTTAGGTTTGTTTAACTGAACTGGCCAGACAGGTTAAGTTAGATTGTGTGCTACAGAAAATTTAGGTTTTGGACAAAATAAACCTCTCTTTCTTTGGTCTCATACAATAGGTGAATTTCTAAAATACTGACACTGTCATCCTTTATCTTGTGTTGTGATTTACCTTCATCCCAATCAGATTGCTTCATTGTTATCTCTAATTGAAGCCCGATCTCTCTTTTCGTTTCTTTAACAGTCGTTATATGGAGCAATGCTGACTTTCAGAACCACTAAACTCTGACTCTGAGTCTTACATGTCACACAGGTTCCCAAAGTTCCAGAGAAATACCAGGTTCTACACATAGAGCACAGCATCTCAGAATTTTAAAATAACACTTAAAGCTCAGAAATAAAGTGACTGCTCTAAGAGCTTATAATCTAGGCCCTGATTTTCTTATAAGTATTTTCTAAAAGTGACCATACCATATTTGTCCTTTTGTTTTTGGCTTATTTTGCTTAACGTAATATCTTCCTGGTTCATTTTCACCTCCCTGCAGCAACGCATTCCTTCCTTCCTCCTTCCTTTTACCATACCTCTACGGTGGCTTCCATCTGTCTGGGTGGGGGATGTGGAGAGCGACCGTGTGCTCACTTTCCCCACTCCCCAAACCGTCATGTAATAGGCAGGAGTGTGACTCACACATGTTTACGTCCCAAGTGCCCAGCACAGAGCCAAGTTAACTGATCATAGAGATGCATGAATGAATAGTGGTTCCAAGTATATCTTTGCTCTTTAAGATGCTTAGGACTTGCTGAGTTTTCTGCAAGGCTATCCCTATGTTCTCACATCCATTTTCCACTGGATAAATGGAGGTGCAGTGTTCCTTGTTCTTGCTTGGTATCCCTGCCCACCCCTTCCCCCCACTCCCTCCTGCCTTTGGTTGCCTACTTTCCATCCTTGGGTGAGGGGCATGCCCCTCCTCTGCACCATGTGCCATCATGGCCTGGGCAGAGAATGTGCTGCCCCGCCCCGTTCTTCCTTACCACCCAGCCCCCCCTCCCCTCCTCAACTGTCTTCTGACTACCACTTCCCTCCAGAAAATGCTGCCCTCCCTGCTCCTGGTCTCCCGAGACCTGTCAACTCCAAAGCGGGCTTTATTTTCAACTCACCTGTGGCTTGATCCAGAGATGGTGCTGATAATTCCCTTCTTTAACCTTTTCTCACTCTGGGCTGCTCAAAGGCTAATTTCTCCCAGTTTGGCCAGTGCATTTCATTCATTTTCTGCTCATGCCCCTCACCAGCAAATCCTGCCCTTACCCAACCTCATCCTTTCCTGAGTTTTCATTGGCCGACATCTCCAAGGCCTTCTCCCACTCTGTCCTTTCTCTGGTGCTGGGCCGGGTGTTAGTTTCCTACAAATTACCACAGACTCATTGGCTTAAACCAACACACATTTATTACTTTATAATCCTGGAGGTCAGAAGACTGAAGTGGGGTCCATGGGCTAAAATTAAAGTGTCAACAGAGCTGCATTTACTCTGGAAACTCTATGGGAGTATCTAATCCTCGCCCTTTTTTTTCCCCCAGCTTCTAGAGGCTCCTGGCATTCCTTGGCTCATGCCACATCGCTCTGATGTCTACTTCTGTTGTCACATCTTCTCTAACTCCTTCCTATCTCTTATAGAACCTTTGTGATCACATGGGGTCCACCCACATAATATAATCTCCCCATGTCAAGATCCTTAATGTAATCACATGTGCAAAGTTCCTTTCCCCATGTAAGGTACCATATTCACACGGTGCAGGGATTGGGACATAGTCTTTGGGGGACAGGGAGGTATTCTTTCCTCTAGTTGCCTACCAGACATTTCCACAAGTTCCTTAAACTCACCATGTCTAGAATGGAATTCTTTCCCTCTCATTGCCCCTCCTTGTCTGCTATGCCCTGACTCAACACATGAGCAGCTGTTACCCAGGTCCCCAAGCCATCGTATGAATGAGGCATAATTGATTTAACAAGTTCATCTGATGGACAATTGGGTGGTTTCCAGTGTTTTGTTATTACAGACAATTCTTCAGTGAATAACTTTATACGTGTGCCATTTTTTTATATGTAGGGTAAATTCTCAGAAGTGATCTTGGGTCAAAGGGTAAAAGTATTTGTAGTTTTGAGAGATATTGTCAGATTGTTTCCTTTTAAGATTAAACCAGTATGTTTTCCAACTAATGATGAATGGGAATGTTTGCTAACCCATAGCCTTGTCAACAAAATGGATTGTCAAACTTTTGGATGTTTCACAATCTGATAGGTGAAAAAAAAAAGATATCTCAGAGTAGTTTTAATTTTCATTTCCCTTATTGTAAGTAGATTTGGCTTTTTTTCATTACCATTTGAATTTCCTTTTCTGTGACCACTCTTTGTATCCTCATCTGTTTTTAAATTTGGATTACTGGGTTTTTTCCCCTCATCAATTTCCAGGCACTCTTGTCCTGTAATATGAATGGCAAATATTTCCTTGTTTTGTCATTCGTCTTTCGACTTTGCATATGTTGTTTTTATTAGGTTGAAGAACTTTTAAATTTTATTTTATACCTTCTGAATGCTAAGTTGTTAGAAAGGGCTTCCAGTGGGTCCTTTAAAAATTAAAATGATAAAATGGTATTAAGCATGGGGCATTGGAAACGGCCATCTGTTTCTTGTCTCTCCCGAAAAACCTAGTGCAAAAATAATAATTAAAAAAATAGGATACATAGAGGTAGATTTTGAGATAGGTACCCTCAAAAATAGAAAGGTTGGGAGAAGAGAAAGTAGAAGACGATTGATTTCAGCAAGTTTTTAGAAGCTGGAAAGTATATGGAGGAATGATATGCTTTAGTGAAGTGGAAGAACCTGCAGCCTGGTTGCATGAAGGCAGCACAGATGAGAAGGGGGCCATTTTCTCCTGAAGAACCTGAGGGAAACTCTGGTCTTGAAGCATGAATCACCATGGGGTGAAGGAAGGTAGACTGCAGAGCTGAAAGCCAGGCGGTTGGTTTCCAGTCCTTATATGGGAAGGTAAGGGTCCTGGTCCTCCCCCTTCCACCTTGTGCAACCTGGTGACTATAGAGATATTGCAGGAATCAGAAGAAATCACATAAAATGAAGAAATAAAACGTATGTTCCACTAAACGAAAACAGGATGGAATAAAAAAGAAACGATCAAAAGATAAGAAAGAGCTTTGGGGTTTTAAAAACTGGGTAGGAGATTTTAACACACAATAAAAAGGCTGAAGATAGTTAAAGAACCCTATCAGAAGATGAAATAAAAGACAAAGAGTAAGGAAATAGGAGAAAAGATAATAAAACATCAATCCTACATTTTAACTAATAGGAGCTCCAAGAAGAAAGAAGACAGAAAATGGAGAGAAAAAATTATCAAAGAAAAATAGAACCGCACTCTTCACAACTGAAGGACAAGAAACCTCAGACTGCAAGGCCATCACGTGTCCAGCTCTCTGAGTGAGAAAGACCCAAACAAAGTACACTATTGTGAAATTCTGGGGGGAAACACCCTAAAAACTTCTAAAGCAACGCGACAGGTTATGCACAAAGGATCAGTAATCATCATGGCAGGTATCTCAATAGCGAGGCTGACATCTTTAAAGCTAGTGGAGTGATACCTTCAAAATTTGGATAGAAAAATAAATTTCAGTCCAGACTTCTGTAACCAGACTTTTAGTCAAGGGTGAAGAGAAAGCCTTTTCTAGGAAGGTCGGCCTTCAGGTGACTTTCGGGGCCTTGTTCCCTAGGTTGTGCTCCAGCAAAATGAGGAGGAAACCAGGACAGAAAACACCAGCTGTTGAGGAGCAGTGGAGGGAGCTCCAGGCATGCAGAGCAGCCAGACCAGATGGTAGCTAAAGGACAGAGGGGTCTAGAAATGATGTCTTCAGGAGAAAAAAAAAAACAAAGCTAATATATTTAGCCACCTGGAACATTTATTAATGGGCATTTAATAGAGGTATTGGAAGATGTGGAATAAATCAGTGATGGGTTTGTGCACACCAGGCAGATGAAAAACAAAAAATAAAGGGTTGTATAACGAAGATGTGGTAACAGCACATTACTTGATCCAGCATTGAGCAATATTTGCCACATTATAACAATGCAAAAATTGACTATTAATTGTACTCAAATTATAATATAATTGTTTGGGACATAAAGAACGAGGAAGTAAAAAATGTGTATGGAAGTGTGTATGGAAGTGCTAAGCGTTTGTTTCCCATGGTGAGAAGTCAATAATGATATCTCAAATTGGTAACTAAAGTAAGGGTAGCATGAATGAACCCTGCCAAGAAGTGATTTGGTAACAGTTTTACAAGAGATGCAGTTTGTTTGCAGGGCTCTTACTTGCCTTCTTGGTGAAAGGGCAAAGATTGAGCTGTGTGACTGTCGGGAGCAGAGACAAACAGTCCCCAGTCACTATTTCCAGGTACAGAGACTTATCCAGAGCGGGTCCTGCACATGTTCAGACATGAGAAATTGAGTTCGGTTCATTTACAGTCATATATAAGGAACAGCATACAACTGCTTTTCTCCCAGGTTATTTCCACAGATCGAAACAGGGGGAAAAGGGAAGAACAAACTGATATTGAGGATGCAAACCTCCTCGGTGGACTGATGTATTTATATTACCTTCTAATTATTTACTTGTACAGAGGATCTTTAAAAATGAATGAAAAATGAATGCATTTCTTAGCAAACTCTACATTTCTGTGGTCATGAGTTTTGGAGGGTAAGGGAAGGTTGTTGGACGTTCAGTTGATTTGCAACCACTGGAGAAATTATGGGAAACAAAGGGAAAAAAAAGAGTCATAAATACAAATGAATTCCTTTTATACCAGTTGAAAAGCCACAGGATGCGTTCCATTTTTTTAACACTCCAGGTGTGATCGGAGATTACCTATCCGCCACAGGAGAGTGGAGAGTTAATTAAAATTTTTGCTCCTACTCACAGAAAGAAATGTCTTTTCGTTTGATAAGCAGGCGGGCTTTTGAGTGCTGTTTGTGCTTTCTTCTCTCCTCACTGGAGTATCACAGAAAAAAGCAGATCAAAGAGAGCCTTCCATCCGGATGTGTTTCCTACGCTCTTTCTAAGCTAACGGACTTAACAGTATGCAAACTGGCTCTGACAGATGCGTATGGAAAACCACAGTTAACCTTAATTAAATCAAGACCAGCCCAGATAGATGGAGCTGGAGAGACTGACAGAGTGCAACCTCTCGCCCCCTACCATTTATATTTGACTCTTCAACTCGCCAGAAATTAACACTTGGGATCGAGCCTTCAGCTCCCTCAAGCAGGGCTGTGTTTTGCTGTGATTTTCCTTTTCCTTTGGGTCTTTGTGGTTCTGCCCCCTCTAGCTGACATACCCTACCCTGAGGGGAAAACATGTTTGAGAAAAATCCCGCTGTCTTGTTCCCTTTAAGTAGCGGCAACACGAAATAAAATCCAGCCAAATGGAAGCAGCCGGGCCGGGGCGTGTGTGAGCGGGCGGGTGTGGGGTCTGCAGGGGGTGTCCCTTGCTTGCCGCGCTGGGTGCCCACGGAGAAAACCCGGCCGAGACACTGTCACCAATAAAAGGACTCCATCCTGCCACCCAGGGCTTTGTGAGACGCCAAAGCTTGTTCTGGTTGCCATGGCTACTGTCTGATTGTGGCTGGTTTGTCACAGCGCTTGATAAAGTGGGAAGGTTATTCTTGATAGGCTCCAGTAATCATAACTTCACATTATAGAGTGTGGGTTCATTTTTCCCCCCTTCTCTTTAAACTAGGCATGCAGGGATGGGGACAAAGCCTCCCCTCCTCCAGCAGGTGGGCAGGGAGAGGTCCTGCGGAGGGGATGCTGACCAAATGCTGGCCTGGGAGGGAGGGTCCCCATGTGCCCAGAGAGCCCAGGCAGAAAGGAGCGGGTCACCTGCTGTCCCACATCTGGGCTGTGTGGGGCTTCAGGAAAGACCAGAATGGAGTCTCGTTCGACCTTTGCAAGTTGATTGTACTTGAACCTCTCCCTTTCCTCCTTCCCCTGCCCGCTCCTTTACCTGCTTCCCTTCCCTTCGCCCTTCGCCCTTCCTCCCTTCCCTTCCGCTGCTACAGTATTTCTAACAGGCAGTGCTGATCCTTTAAAGGTCCATCTGTTTTTTGTTTTTGTTTTTGTTTTTTTGCTTAACATGGAAAATGATAGGGAAGATTAGATTTGAGGTAACAGCTGATGGATTCTGGCTGCAGAATTGTTGATTCTTTTCTTTTGCCAGAAATGGACTAAGAGATTACAGGGGCTCTCACATTTAGCTGTGGGCGAAGTACCTGGGGGGCTTGTTCCAACATTGATCCCCAGGCCCTCCCCCCTCCCCACCAGAACTTCTGACTCAGCAGGTCTTGGGTGGGGGGTCCACGAATTTGCATTTCTAACAGGATGCTGATGCTGCTGGTCCTGGGACCACACTTTGAGAACCACCCATACCAGCAAATCTTTTTTGTTTTGTTTTGTTTTTTTGAGGTGAAATCCACGTAATGTAAAGTTAATCATTTTAAGTGTATAATCCAGTGGCATTTAGTACATTCGCAGTATTGAGCAGCTGCCACCTCCATTTAGTTCTAACACCTCCTCATCACCCCAAAAGAGGGTCCTGTCCCCATTGAGCACTTACCTTCCCCTACCCCTGCAACCACTAGGCTGCTTTCTGTCTCTATGATTTACCTATTCTGGATAGTTTATATTGCTGGAACAATCCTATTTTTTATAGAGTTAAGGAAATGGAGGCTCCCAAAGGAGAAATTAATTGGCAGGGGTTCAGGTGACTTGGTAGCACACGGGGACAGGTGCTGGGTTATAGAAGCTTCCAAAAGGCATTTAGAGGCAGGACCGGTTGTTCCCTCGTCTGTGTCTCTTCTGCCCCACCCCCCATCTGGGTCTGTTTCCAAAAGGCCTCAGGAAAGGACCCCACCAGCAGGACGGCCACGCCCCCCTGGATGCCCCCCTCCAGCCCAGAGCACTCCAGGACTCACACGTCCCTCGCCCCTGCTTCCCAGCTCTGCCGTCTAATTTGTGCATGCTGCATTTCTCACCCCAGAAGGTCCCTGCCCCGATTCTGCCTGTCAGATTTCTGCTCACCCTTTGAGCCCCACTGGGCCTGCCTCAGCTGTGGCTGCAGCGCTTCTCTTCTCTGCTGACTTCCATACCCCGAGGCTCGTCTTCCAGTTACCTGCATGTTTGGACCGTTGTCTCTGCGGGGCCAGGAACTCCAGCGGCAAGGACTGCGTCTTTGTCCCCACCTGCTCGGAAATACGAGACGACTGAATCCACATGGCCTCAGACGTTGGAAAGAACCTGGACTCATGTTTAAGGTCTTCTGAAGCCCACGACAAGAAGCCATGCTCCCGGAGATGGGGCTCCGGCCGATGCCCAGGTCCAGGGCGGGGGCTGCACTTGCAACGCTAGTGAGGAGCCGAGAGTACAAAACGAGGCCTGCTGCAGTGGGATGTCCACTCGTGAAACCAAATGCACGGGCCTCCTGCTGGGGTTGTCCCGCTGTGGGAGTGGGACTGCGTTCTTCAATTGGAAGGCAGACGTTTAGTCCTACCCACCTAGTTCCCACCGTGAACTAAAACACGGGCAGGATTCATTTATCCCTGGGTTAGCAGCGTGCAGAGCAGAGGTGACACTCCCCTGTGTGTGCACATGCTTTGTGAGTGTGTGTGTATGTGTGTTGCTGCTGTGGCTGGGTGCACATGGCCTGATCATTTATCAAATGTAATTGAACTCCGTACAACATGCTCTGAAATCGTCCAGAGCAGCATGTGTTGTCGTATGCCCGGAATATGTCTTTGAGTTGAGGTAATTGTGCTGCTTCAGTGAAACTCACAGGAGGCTATTTGTCCAGACAAGAATCAAACAAAATTAATGGATTAGTCCTTTGGCTCTAATTCCTTGCCGACTGCACAGACTGACTCCGGGCCCGGCAAGAAATCCCACATTGGCTGTTTGGCTCCCGAGTCTCCCTCTCATTCCAGGGGCGGATTGACCGGCCCCTGTCGGTGGCTCTGGGCAGCTTAAGGTGGCAGCAGCCCTCACGTTGCCTCTCTCCCCCAGGGCTTCGAGGTGCAGACCGACTATGTGCCCCTGCTGAACTCGCTGGCTGCCTATGGCTGGCAGCTCACCTGTGTGCTGCCCACACCTGTCGTCAAGACCACCAGGTAACAGCAGGAATAAGTATCGCTGAGCGCTCTTCCTCTGCCAGACCCTGCTCCTCATAAGTGCTTTTCCTATCATTGAGGGTTGAATTGCGTCCCCCAAAAAAGACATGTTGAAATCCCAGCCCCCGACCCCGTGAAGGGCCCTTATGTGGGAATACTGTCATTACAGATGGAATTAGGCAAGTTGAAATGGGGTCCCGCTGAAGTCGGGTGGGCCCTGAGTCCGACGTGACTGCCGTCCTTACGAGAGGGAGGGCTGGGCGCACTTAGACACGGAGAGGCAGAGACAGGAGCCCAAGGATGGCCAGGCTTCTCCTGACAGGTGTCAGAGGGAACCCGGCCCCGCTGACACCTGTGTTTCAGATTTCCCGCCTCCAGACAATCCATTTCTGTCGTTTTAAGCCACCCAGCTTATGGTACCCTGTTAAGGCAGTCCGAGGAAACTAAGATGTGCATCCGACGATTTAGTCCTTGTGAGGCTGGGACAGTGAAATAAACTCTCCAGCTGGGAAGGGACAGAGCCCAGGTTTTCGGTTCTCCACCACCACCAGCCAGACCACTGCCCTGCGCCCCTGTTCCCAGGTGGGGAGCCTTGGCCAGTGAGTCATTACTGCCCAGCATGCCAGAGCTTAGCCACCTGTGCTAAGGTGGCCACAGCCCTCAGGTGACAAATGCAGCACCCTCCAGGTGCCCTGTGCTAGGCTAGGTAGATGCTTTCTATACAGAATGTCCTTTGGTCCAAAGAAAGTTCTGTGAGGCAGGATTGTTTTTATTAAGCCCATTTTAATTGGTCTTAAATAATTGGTCATCCAGATTATTATTTGGATGGACCAATTATTTAACTGGTCTTAAATTAAATTAAAAAATTAGTCTTAAATAATTGGTCATCCAGTCAGGAGGTTGAGGGACTTGCCCAAGATCATGGCACATAGACCCACAAAGGGGATATGAAAACCTGGTGTCCCACCCTTGCTTGTGGCTTTCCTTACAAGTCCACGTTCATTGCCATGGGTCTACCCTCAGCATTGCCCACTGCCTCTTGAGCCCTAGGCTTGCCCCAGTCATACTAGCCCTAAGGCCTTCTATCTATACCTGGGTTTACTATCTAAACTAGTCCTCACAACAAGTCTGTGCAGTAACATAGATAGGACTCCCATTTCACAGAGGAGAAAGCTGAGACTGAGAGAGGCCCAGTCACACACCTGAGGTCACACAGCCAGTGAGAGGCAGAGAACCTTGGTCCCCAGAGCCAGGCGCTTCTCCTCTTACAGCGGGCTGCCCCTCTGCTGCCCTGTAGGGATGCCCCCTCCTATGGCCCTCAGCCATCCACCTTCCACGCATCCCAATGAACATTCTCCATTGCAGGCGATGGATGGCATGAGACAAGGCTGATGGCCTGGGCAGTGGAGTCCCAGAGCCCAGACTCATTGTGACAGTCATTGCCTTTCCTTGGTCCTTCCTCTGCCCCCTCTGGGGTTGAGCCTTCAACACATCTCCCTCCTGGCCCTGGGCGTGTGAGTTTCCGCGCACTGCAGGCCCCGTCAGCAGCCTCCTTTGGGCCCCATGGCCATTGTAAGCCTCCGTACTATTTCCCAGCCAAGACTTTGGCAGGCACGGCAGGGAGGCGGAGTAGAAAGACCTGGATTTGTGGCCTGAAGGCTTGAGCCCAAGTCCTGAGTCCACGGCTTGCTAACGCTGTCTTCGTCAAGTTATGTGGCCTAGGCAGTTTCCTAGTCCATAAAATGGCTATAATGCCTGCCCCACCGTCCTGTCCAGAGGACAAGATTCAAGATGAAAATGTATGTGACAGTGAAGCCTGAGCTGGATTCTGAGGTCTCTTAAACCCAGAGAGTGACGGAGTCTCTGTTTCTCTGTCTGGGACATTCATACCTACTAAATACTCCTCCCTAATCCTTCACGCCCCTGCTCCTTAAATGAACCCTCAGGGTGGAATGGAGTGGGCACGGAACCGTGTAGCTGGGTGTTGGAATCCTAGCCATGTGATCTCCAGTCTGCTACCTACCTGAGCCTTAGAAGGTCCTGCAGTGAAAGTGGTAGTCCCATTCCCTGGGGCGGTTTGGTGAGAGTTCAGTGAGCCATTAGATGCGAAGTCACCCAGTGCAGTGCCTGGCACAGAATAAATAGGTGCTGAGTAAAGGTTAGCTCTGCCCCTTCCTTTTCCCTCGGTGAATACCAGAGCACATTGCTTTAGCAGAGAAAACATTTGCAAAACAGATTTAAAGGAAGTCATCAGTAGGGCAGGGGCGAGAAGAGGAAACAGTGATCTCTGTTGCAATATTTCTCTCATCTTTAAAGACAGCCCCATGGGGTCCTGTCGTCTTAAGAGGAAAGAACACTCACCTTATTATGAAAAATGAGTGCTGTTCCTGTGGGCCCCTCGCCCGTTTTGTCAGGGCGAGTCTGAGCTGGTTCACAGTTGCACTGGAGGGTTGCACGGCCACCGTTTGGTCTCGGGGGGAGGGCCAGGGCAGGCCTGCGGCCAGGCCCAGATCACCACCCAGGCCCCAGGCCCTGGTCCATGCGGCCACCCTGAACCGACCAGGCCCCCCCCCTCAGCCTCATCACCAGAGACTGGCTTGGAGAAGGCCTCCCCCAGCCCCTTTGAGAGTCACTGAAGAAGTCGGTTTGTCGTCATCTGGCCAAGATGCTAGGCTCTTATTTTGTACCAAGTGGGAGCTTCCAACTACGAAACTGACTCTGCAGGGACATTCAAAAATAGGCTTATGTTCAGGATAGTTGTTTAGCGCCCCCAGCCCCCTGTTCCACCCATGACTTTCTTTAAATCTCTGTTTTGTAAATGCCTTCTCTGCTATGGTGAAGTGTTACTGCATTCATCTAGGGATCATCAAAGAGGGAAAGGACACAGAAAACTGACATTTACTTACCCCTAGAGTCAAGGATGGTCGAGAGTGGGGAGTGGTTGATTTCTAACCGCGTAGGATTTGGCAGCACCTTTCCTTTCAGCGGGTGGTCTGCCTTAAGGAAGATATAGTTGCAACATCGGTCAGGGATTGGGGTTCCTCCAGGTATAAGATAACTCACTCTCAGCTCCATGTGTATTACAGGGAGGGTAATGTATCCACCAAACAGATTGTCTTTCTTCAGAGACCCTGTCTACCTCAGAAAATGAAGAAGAAAGAATCGAAGGTAAGTGACCTTTATTGTCTTCCTCACTTTTCCTTACCAGTGGAAGGCTTTACCTACCAGTGGATTTTCTCCAGCAGTTGGGTAGGGAGCTTGCTCCAACTTCCAAGGGCCCTCTGAGCCCAAGGAACGCTTAAGCCCCTTTGCCACCTGAATCACGCCTGTGACTGCTGAAATGGGGACAGATGGAGAGACTTGAGGGCCTTGCCTACCAGTTCCCCAGCTGATCAGCCAGAAGAGCAGGGAGAGATTTCCTCCTAATGCCCAGACATGCCAGATATTCCCAGTAGGCCAAAAATAGGGCAACTGCATCCTGTCCAGCTGGTGGGGATGGCTTGAATTCATGCTCAGCTTCTCTGCATCTTAATCTCATTAAGAGAGTTGCGGCCTGCCCTATTAGATCCCTCAGGACGTCAGAAGCTTGGAGGCTTCGAGATGATCTTGGCAGAGAGATCCTGCCAGAGAGTCTCTTCTTGACAACGACTGACTTAGAGTGCATTCTTGGCCTGTGGTGTTGACTCCTCAGGCCAGGCTGGCCTTGGGGATTCTGGCATCCGTTTTCCCCTCATTGAGCATTATCTGAATCATCGTGGAAACACAGTTGTACTGAGATGCTGTGCTCATTCTCAGAGAATCTTCCTCATGCTTCCTCAAGTCAAGTGCACATCCTCCTAGAAAAATCTGATGTTTCAAACTCCTATGCTTTGCTGTGGTGCTTTTCCTTTGGGTATTTCACCAGTTGCTCAGGAAGAAGCCAGTAAGTTCACCCAAGCCCAAGTCAGGGGTCACCTGGGTCCAGCTTCTCCATTTTTGGTGACCAAGACCACGCTCAGCTGGAGCGTGCTGGACCTGCTTCTTCTCACACTTGACACCATCCCATCTCCATGTCCCCCTCTCAGTTCCTCACATTCTTTGGACACAGAGCCTCAGACAGAGCATCAAGCCAGTGAACAGATTGGAGCAGCCCCTTACCAGCCAACAAATCCAAGGGGGGCCCACTTATGGAATGGATGCCAAGAGAATGGGGACTTGAAGCCAGAAGCGCTGAGCGCAGAGAAAGGTCTCCAAGCTCTGAGATGTTAGTGTGACAGGTGACAGCAGCGGTGGGCCAGGTGACAGCAGCGGTGGGCCAGAAGGCAGCTACCGAGACCACCAGGAGCAGGCAGCCACCAGCTCGAAGATGGATGGGCTATGAGCGTCATTACATACAGCTGAGCTGCAGGCTCATGGGCACTGCATGCGCTCATGGAAAGAGCCACACTCAACAAGCCGTGCACAAGAGGTGTCCCATGAAAAGAAATGAGGCTGTGGCCCTTAAGGGAGGGAGGTGGCATTCCTGATTGTGATGCAAGTGGATTCCATAGGATAGACATGTTGTTTGATTTTGGTAGGAAGGGCATGGCATCCACAGAGGGAGACACGCCAATAAAAGCTTAATTGGACAGACAGATTTTAGAGGTAGATTTTTTTTAAGCCAATTTAAGAAGGTAGAAGGACTTTCTGTAGGGAAAATCCAGAGAGGATGGGAGTTTTGTTTCTCTGGTCAGTAGAAAGAAAGAATCAGCTAAACAAATATGAGTTGACTGCTTTATCTTTTAATGATGCATTTATCTCCTGCTTCATTCCAGAAGGAGGAGGTGGCTAATGTCAGTACTTATTCAATGCAAGACCCTCTGGGTCAGCTCACTTCTGGAGTCCCAGAGAGAGGGGTCTTGGCAGCCAAGATTCTTGAAAGAATTATCTGCACTCAGTGTCTTTGCCATTCACCCCTCAGCTGACTCCCACAGTGTCTTTGTGCCTCATGACAATAATTCCATTCAGTCCTTTTCTTGTACACCCCCACCCCACGCACTTTTTTCTTGACTCCACCTACCGTATTCGCCAGGATTTCCTCTGAATGGTAGAGCTCCTAAAGGTTCTCCTGTCACTTTCTTCCTTCTTCCCTAAAAAAACTCATTCGTTCCCAGGGCTTTACTTACCACCTGTGCTGATGATACATCTGTATTTTCAGCCCAGATCCACCTGTCCTGTGGCTTACTCAGCATCTCCACTTGGAGGTCTCGAAAGCACCCCACAGTCTATCTGAGACCAAACTCATGATTTTCCCCACTCCCTCCCAAACTGCTCCACTGCTCCACCTCCCCCCATCTAGAAAAATGGTCAACTATTGACTCAGATGTCTCCATCCACCTAGGGGTTGTCCTTGACCCTCCGCCCTTTTTCCCCATTCTGTCTGTCCTGAAGATATGTGTATCTTAGGTCCTAAAAATTCTGGAATTCCTCCACTTCTATTCACCATCACTTGTCTCAATTACTGCAGTTCCGTCATAGCAGGTCTCCTCCCATCGACTGTGTCCCCCTTCAGATTCTTTCAAGAAAGCAAATTGAATCACTGCTCAAAACTGTTCTAAAGCTCTGTATTACTCTGTGATAAACATGGAAACCTGCAGTGTGGGCCACAAGGCCCCATGTGAAATGGTCCCTCTCCTCTTCTAGCAGTTCCTCATTCTCTGCATTCAGGCCACCCTGGCCTTCGTGCTCTTCTCCAGCCCCTCCTGCCACAGGGCCTTTGCTTTGACCATCCCCTCTGCCTTAGAGTTTTCCCCTTTGTATTTACACCCAAGCATTATTTTCTCAGGACAGAGTAGCTCTCCTTTTAGCCCCAGTCTGGCTCCCTTGTAATACATTTGCAAAGAGCCATATTTCCTTCCCTTCAGCACTCCCCCACCTCAGTTTCTATTTTTGCATGATTATTACTTTATCCTATTCTGGAAGAGTCAGACATAAATTCCATGAGAGCAAAGACTTTTCTTTCTTTTACTGTCATATACCCAGTACCTGGCTTTTATTTGATACTTGATAAATATTTGTTGCATCACTAATTAAATTTTCAAACTTCTAGGCCTAGGACATAGATAATATGCCTGGCTCAAGAAAAGAAATTGCAAGATCAGCATACCAGAGATGCAGCATATTTAGTCCTCTTTTTATCAGCAAAGCAGGCACAATTCCCTAGGCAAGATTTTTCAACATTGAAGAGTATGTGAGTGTGGTTTTCAAAGCAAATATAAAACTCCTTCAAAGGTAACAGGTGATTCCACAACACCAGAGAACTCTTCCTTCCAGCTAATGGTGGAAACAGATTTCTGGACATTTTTAAAAATGTGAAAATTAAATCCATTAACCTCTGCTGACATGAGATTCTGGACATGCACTGCTGAAAAGTGAATGTTGTTTTTTTTTTTAAATTCAGTTATTTCTGAACTGGACAGCTAGTTGGATTCTTTCTCAGTTTATATACTGGTGGGGACACTCAAACACCACAGACACTCTGGCTTGGGGAGGCCCCTGACATGGGTGCAGTCTGTTTCAACCATGGCTTGTTTATTAAATTCAGAAACTCTCCTGGGTACTGCCCCAAATATGAAAAGTGTTCTCCAGGGTGGGGTGTCTGCCTTCGAAATTGTGTGGATATTGAAAGACCTCACCTCAAAGCCTCCACTAGGAAAACTGTCAAAGTCCTGCTGATGCCACATCCTTGCCTCTTGTTTTCTGAGCCTTGAGATCTAGGATGATATTTGTCATTTGCTGTAGACCTTGATTACCCCCAGCCTAAAGGAGAAAGAAAGACATGGCGGTGAAGGCAAACTGGTTTTGATGACATCACAAAGCTGGGCTGTGGGGGGGCTGGGGGATGTGTTACTTTTTCCCCAGCTCTTTTCTTGCACTGCTAAACTCTGCCCAGGTGGCTTCCTTAATTCAGTGGTTCTCAAAATGTGGTCTGTGGACCAGCAGGATCACCTGGGACGCATCACCTGGGAGCATGTTAGAAAAGTGAAGCCTCCCCCACCTCCCCTGACCCACTGAGACAGAAACTCAGCACCGGGCAGCCAATGTTTGTTGTATCGAGAACTTCAGGTAACTCTGATGCCCATCCAAGTCTGAGAACCAGTGTCTTCATTGAACACTTTAGTGCTTTTTCCAGGCTTACCTGTGGACAGACAACCATTCAAATTTTATCATTATTGACTTTTTAAAAATGGGCACGTTGAGGAGCCTTTAGTGTAGCTACTTGTCCTAAGAAACTGAACCAAAGCATCTTTAATGGCATTAAATCTGGACTTCCATTAGCCAACCACTCGACCTAATGATTCACGCGCCTGACCGAGCAGAAGTGTTTTGCTGTTGTAAAGTATGTAAGCTGAGGCACTTGCATGTTGTCCCAAGCCATTCAAAGGCGTGTGGCTCCTTTCTCTTCCTCTCTTCCTCTCTCTCTAGGTTAGGACCTCATAGCCTTTCCCCAGGAATGAAAGTCTGGGAGGGCAGTGTAGAGCCAAAGAAACCCATGTTTGGATTCTACCTCTCCTATTTCCTAGCTGTTTGACTTTAGGCAAGTAACTTAGCCTCTCCGAACCTCTACATACTCATCTATAAAATGGTGCTTTGGGGACTCTGGGAAACGTGAAAGCCTGTCACACATAATAGATGCCTCAGTCTGTATTTGCTCCATCCTTGGCAAATGTTCTGCAGAAAATCTGCCTCCCCGACTCTGAACATTCCATTTTTAGATTATGCAGACCTGAGTTTTGGCCGCTGCTGCAAAGGAGAAAAGGAGAAAAAGGGGAAACTCGAGTCAGCGTCTCCCCGGGTACCTGGCTGCAGCACCTGTGACAGCTGTGGTGGGATGGGGGGGCCCAGGCAGGCCCCGGGAATTGGTGACGTCACCCACAGATCCATCTGAGGACAAAAAACAGCACAGTCCTCAGAAGGTATTTGGCTTTGCAGATTTTTGCCATGACCCTAAAGAACAGAAAACTGAAATAGTTCCACCCAGCTCGGCACCGATAGTCCCAAATCCTTCTGTACTCTGCAGCCTGGCAGGTTCCTTGAGAAAGTGGCTGGTGTGCCACCTTCCACAGAGTCTGTGTTCGCCTGTCATATTAGATCAACAAAGTGTCCATATCTAAGCAGAAAAAAAAAACCCAAAACCTTGAGGATGGAAGGCCTAGCAGATGGGATTGTATGTGGTTGTACACTGCACAGCTGCAGAGGGTGTGCGAGTCATGTCAACGATGTGAATTCGGACCCTGGAGTGGTGCGCCCAGCCCTGGAGGCAGAGACAACTAATTTACACATGAAGAATTGGGGCTCAGATTAACACCTTGCCTGAGGTCAGGTAACATTTCGCGAGAGCCAGAACTGGCATTGGAACTAGGGTCGAAGCCACCCTACTACGATGCATTGGCATTTTAGCATGATGTCTGAAACAGCCTTTGCTGAAACAATCTCACCATGTTTTTGGCAGAAGCTAAACTTCCTCTGACTTCCCTGATAGCTGAGTGTCAGTGGAATACTGCAGGCTTAGCCAGCCTTTTTTTCTGAAAATATGCAGAATGCAAAGAAGCTCTGACTGTTTGGGGGCATCCGTTTAAAAAAAAGGCTCTTCCTTTTGGGCTGGATTAAAGTGCAATGGCAGCGGCATATCACGAGGCAGCAGTATATGAAGCCTGATAGCACCGTGCCAGAGGGCGGAGGCTTTTGAGGCAACAGAAATGCAGCTGAGGTCTGGAATCGGCAGCCCCACTGGTGGGTCCTGGGAGCCCCGAGGTGCCTCCCTTGGCAGATGTGGCTTTAGTAGGCAGCACTGGGGAGTCTGAGGAAACACTTCACCCGTAGAGTGATTCCATTACTGGAAAATCATAGCTTGGGTAGTAAAAGCTCACACCATCCCTAGAAGAAAACCCATCAACTGTAGTAGGAAAAAATCCCCTCAAAAGTGAGAATACTATCCAACATTGTAGATGAAACCATCGATTTGGGAGTGGGAAGGAAGGGGTGCAGGGGAAGGGAGGACAAGATAAATGTTAAATCTTACCTTCAACGTGTATTTCATCCCTTGGAACATTCTGATGGAATATTCAAATTTATCAGTCTTGACCAAAAGGCGTTAAACCCAAGAATCCCATGTTGTGTTAAATCTCAGAACCCTGTGAGTGTTTAGAAGAATGTTTTATTTTAGGAAATAGATCTCCACCCCTGAAAAATCTGTGAAGGTGACGGATTTTTACATGGCATATTTTGGGGTTTTCCTAGCAAAACACTGAGAACTGTTTACAGCATGGTAAATTTAGGAAATCGTCCCCTACTGATGGTGCAGCTTCATTCCCGGGCTCCCCTCTCCAGCCCCGCAAGAAGGCGTTGGACCTGAAGGCTCCATTTATTTTTCTTTAAATCACCGAATGTCTAAGATTTAAGCACATACTTTGGCGAGACCATTGTGGAGCAGTGAAGCGGGAAGGAAGTGACAGGGGTGGAAACTTCGCCTTCAGCCCGGCGAGCACTGCGGTGACGGCACCGCCAACAGGTCTCCACTCCCGGGTCCTCCCCTCCCGGTGACAGCGCTTTCTCCAGTTGGGGATCGTGACTTTGCCCCTCACTTGACCGCATTCACTTCCTGGGGCTGAGTAACAAACCGCCATCAACTGGGTGGCTTAAACAACAGAAATGTATTTAAGCTCTCACAATTCTGGAGGGCAGAAATCAGAAATCGAGACGTAGCTCTATTAATCGACTTCCATTGCAGGTCGTGCACCCTCAGGGGCAGCCTCTGAGATGGTGATTTGGGTGGAGGGATTTTTTTAGGGCGAGTGTCCTCTGGAGCACCACCTGGCAGGGTGGACGGTGGAGCTTAGAGAGAGGAGGAGAAGTTGGGCTGGATGGAGTCGCCATGGACGCCTCAGCCAGCCCCCAGGTAGCTCTGGAGCTCGGATGGTCTTTCAGAGCTGTCAGGCCTTGCCCTCTCCCCGCTCCCATCACCCCCCACCCCCACCCCCAGACCGGCCGGTGGGTTGTGGGTTGCCCCAGGAAGGGAGAGTGAGTGACCTTAGGTGGCTGGAGGGGCTCTCGTGCAGAGAGGGGCTCAGCCTGGGGACTGGGCAGCCAGCAGCGATCAGGCCACCGGTGGGGATGGTGGCTGTGGGTGGCACGGGGCAGCACCCTTCCCACGCCCTGTGCCTGCTGACTCTCTGGGTGTGGAGAGCACTGGGTGAGAGAACAAACGCCTGCTGAGGGCTTGGTAGTCAACGGTCTGCCCAGAATGGAGTGCTGCCCCCTCCCCAGGCTCCTCTCCCACCCTAGCCCTCCAGACAGTGGGATTTCAGGACCCCCTTTCCCATGGGGGTCTTTGGTATAGGGCCAATTAAAACATACCCTCCTCTCCCCAGTGCCACTGAACCCTGCAGTCCACATCTGGAGCACGTGGCCTGGGGGCAGCCGGCAGGCTCTGGGGGGGGGTGTATGTGTTTGGCGCTGTGGGTTAGGTTTGGTGGTTCTTGTGCTCCCCTCGAGGAAGAATTGGGAATTGTGTCTTGCATGCAGAGGTAAGGCGTGGGTGTGACCAGAAAAAGCATTCAGGTGAAGCTCGAGATAATGTATTATGCATTTATTTATTCCCAGCCTCTCTGATTTCTAGTTTCAGTGGCGATTCTCCCGAGAAGAAATGCACAACAGGCAGATGAGGAAATCCAAAGGGAAACCCAGCGCCCGGGAGAAACAACAGGCAGAAGAGAGAGAGAAGAATGTAGAAGACCAGTTTCCCAAAGCCGGCGACGTGGGAAACTGTGTGCCGGGCTGGCATCGGGACGGGGTCCCGGGGGACGTGGAGGACGCTGCCTCGGAGGGGATGAGCGTGTCTGTGCAGGAGGGCGGGGAAGAGAAGCTGGGCCCCGCGCACCAGCTCCATGGGGATGCGGAGGGGGATGCGGTGCAGAATGGCCCTGCCAGCTACAGCCAGGCCTGGGAGGGGGGCTGCACCGGGCACCCTGCTTCTGGAGAGGATGCCGGGGATGGGGGCTCTGAGGATGTCACTGGAGAGTCCACTACGGCCAAAGAAAACTGAGTTTGTCTGGAGCCAGATGAGTCGGCGACCCTGAGGCACCCTGCGGGGAGCCGGCTGAGGGGCTGGTCTGCCTTTGGCTCGGCCTGACCTCTCCTGGTGTTGGTTTCGGCACATCCGTTCACATGTTGCGATGCCCAGAGTTAGAATGCGGGAGGTCAGTTTGCTTCTCCTAGTCCTCGGGGCACGAGGCCCAGCCCTGGTTCCTCCCCTTCTCTGCTGGGAGGGGCTGCACCATCCAGTGCCTGCGTCCACCACCAACCCCCCCCCCCCCCAGGGCCTCCAGGAAACATTTGGGTCAAATCCGTGGGCTTCAGTGGCTGTCATGGACTCCCTCACCTGCTGGGGCGATGTCCGTCCCCCGCTGCTTTGTGTAGCTACTTGGTGAAATCTGACAGCACCTGGAGAGTGCTGCCAGCTGCCCTTCTCCACCTAGACTCCTCTGACCCTGCTGCTTTAGCAAAGAAAATGACGTTGGGGAGGGGTGGTGCCCCACCTCCTGGCTTTTCTCAAAGTAATTCCTATAGATACTGGTAATCTGGAAATGAAGAGAGAATTCTGTCTGCGCACCTGCTCTTGCAGAACGTCAAGAAAGCATTGTGTTAGTGTTAATGCCAAAAACAATTTTTTTAAGTTTTGTATTCAGCACATCATATGAACACGTTACTTCCTGTTGTTTCAGGGCATCCAGGCTGGTGGGGTGCCCTCGTTATGTGCTATTTTAATCAGTGTATCGTTGGCCAAGTTGTTACCCATGTATGCTGTGTCTATCACGTGTTTATATTGTCCAGAAAGTATTGTTAAGGCTTTAAGTAGATGCAACTGGTGAACCTTGGAGAGATAATGTTGTCTTGACCAAAACAACAGCCTGTCTCCACTCTTTCTTGTTAGTTACTTAAAGCAATAAATCATCTATGAGTTTAGTGCATTGTCAGTATTGATTATTTATCAGGTCACCAAAAAACGCCCTGGCCTAACATCTAAAGAACTCAACCCCACAATCTGAGCCCCCATCCCCCACTCGCTTTTTTAAAAGTTTTATTTTTTAGAACAGTTTTAGATTTATAAAAAAATTTAAATGATAGTTCCCCTCTGAAGAGTACCCCACCCAGTTTTCCCTGTTATTAACATCCTATGTTAATGTGGTACATTTGTTACAACTCATGAACCAATCTTGATACATTACTATTAACTGCCATACTTTGTTCAGATTTCTTTGCTTTTGCAAATGTCCTTTTGCTGTTATGGGATCCCATCGAGGATATTGTATGCAGTACATCGAGTTGTTGTATCGTTTCCTAGTGCAGCTGTAGCAAATGACCACAGACTTAGAGGCTTAAAACAACACAAATCTGTCCTCTTACAGCCCTGGAAGTCAGAAGCCTAAAATGGGACCACACAACTGTGCTCCTTCGGGAGGCTGTAGGGGAGCATCTGTGTCCTTGCCTTTTCCAGCTTCTGGAGGCCGCCCCTTCCTCCACCTTTAAGAGCCAGCAGCAATGCATCTTCTCTCCTCCTTCCATCCCCACAGCTTCATGCTCACTGTGAGCCTCCTGCCTCCCTCTTAGAAGGACCCCTGTGATTACATTAGGCTCACCCAGATAGGCTGAGATTCTTAGCTTCATCACACCTCCAGAGTCCCCTTTGTCATGTTTGGGGTGGGGGGGGGTTGTTATTCAGCTCCTACAGTTGTCAGGTCTCAAGGCTCTTTTTTGGCAGTGACAGTTTCTCAGACCTTCCCTGGGTATGACAACCTGGCAGTTTTGAGGGGTACTGCTCAGCATTTTGTAGGCTGTCCCTCCACTGAGACTTGTCTCCTGTTTTTCTCATGTTTAGACCAGGGCTGTGATTTTGAGGAGGGAGATCACAGAGGCAACCCGCTGTTTTCATTACATCATCTCAAAAGTACATGCTGTCGGCCTGACTTACGACTGTTGACCTTGACCACCTGGCTGAGTAGTATTTGTTAGGTTTTCCATCACAGAGTTACTCTTCCCCGCTTCCTGAACTCTTTGGAAGCTCACTATGTGCAGGCTGCATACTAAAGGAGCGGGGAGGTACGCTCACCCTCCTTGAGGCAAAATTCTGCATAAATTACTTGGTGTTCTTCTACATGGGGGCTTTGTCTCTTCTCCCCCATTTATTTATTTAATCATTTGTTTATCTCGGTGTAGGCTCATGGGTATTTATTTGATCCAGTATTACTTTATTGTGTTGCTCAATTGTTCCAGCTTTGGTCATCGGGAGACCTTTCAGTTGGCTCCTGTGTCCCTTTAAGACACCTTCCTCAATGTGGCACCTTTTGTTTGTTTTTGAGCACTTCTTACTTTTTGGCACTACCACTGGCTCCAGGCTCATCTTGTCTATTTCCTGCCCCTTTCCGAGAATCTGCCATTTCTGATTCTCTGTTTTATTGGAGAGTGGATTAGAAACTCAGATCTGAGAGCTGGTTGTGCTTGTGACTCCTGGAGTGTCATCGCTTTCAGGCCCTTTCAGCTGACAGAACAAGGAAATGTGTATACGAACCCTTGTATATGCACAGATGTATAAATATTTCTCTCTGTGACCATCGGTATCTGTAGTAAGGTAAACATGAATTCATGATGTTGTGGACTCTAATCCATTACCATGGCCCATCTGGCTTCCTCCCCTTGCTTATCTAATACTTGGTAAGTTTCTAACTCCTAGCAGCTTGATGACTTTCAATAAGCAAATGAAGCCTCCCTGGAAAACAGCAGAGCCAGCTGAACTATTGGTAGAGATGATGGAAAGTAGAATTCAGATGTCACCAGGTAAGTGGCAGGACCACCTCCCATTGGCTGGGAAGGTGGTGGCAAAGACAAATAGCTTTTTAAAACAAAAATACGACATTGATTTCTAAGCATGCATCCCAGCTTCAAGTGAATTATTTAACGAGGAAAGTCTCTTCCCTGCTTGCAAGGTTATTAAAATAAAACACGTTTGCAATATATTTTTATAGAGCAGAAGTGAAAACCCTGAACAGCCACATTGTACAGTCATTTCCTCTTGATTTCTGAGCAAACTCCCTAACTCCACCCCCAGAGCTTACCTGGAAATGGGCAGGTTTAAGGAGAACTATTTTTAAATGACATTTTCCAAAATTATACTCAGTTGTTAATATCTAGACAGCATTGTGACTTAATAAAAATACTATCTCTTGGCACATAGCTTAGAGGATCACAACTTTTTAAAAATAAGCTGGGCAGCAGCAGGCTGGGACAAAAAAATGAGCTCACCTTTCACAACTCTGAAAAGCATGTAACAATCCAGGCTTTGGCCTTCAGGCGCAGAGCCTTAAATCACTCAGTTTGGGCTATGTTTTTCAGTAATGTAAAAACATTTGAGTGTGTTTATTGTTGAAAAAATATTAAAGGTCACTTTAGCTAATATGAATTCCTTAGGGAGTTTGGCTCTAGAGCCAGGCTAACAATTCCTGGAGGTTGTATTTTTTTCCACCTAGCCTCTCACACTCCTGCTGATTCTGGCAAAATAGCAGTCCATGGCAGGGGGTCTCAAATTGGCTGAATCTTAGAATCACCTGCAGAGCTTAAAAAAAAATACTGATGCCCAGGTCCCATCAGACAATCCCCCACCACCACCTTACCTCCCACCCCCAGAAACGGAAAGATTGCTCTGGGGAACAGCCTGGGCATCGGGGTTTATAAAAGCTCCCCAGGTGATTCTAACTTGCAGCTGAGGCTGAGAACCGCTGGCCACAGGATCTCTATTAATTGAACACACAATTCGTTCCTTTTGAAATGAAATACTTTTTACAACGGTTATTTACCATTTGTAAACCAAGCCCCTAAAATCCAATCCCAGCATCCTGTATGTGCATTTCCAGTGGTGAGATTCCCGGAGGAAATTTTTATTTTACTCTAATTGCTGATAAGTAAAAGGCCATCATTTGACTGACATTTGAAAGCTACCAAGACGTGTGGTGTTTGGCACGAGGTGGGCTGTGCATGTGGTGGCGGTTAGTCTTTAGGGCTGCAGCTGTCACAGCAGGTCTGGAAAGAACGGGAGTTTCTGGCGGGGCAATCAGGTGAATGAAAGGGGGATCTGAGTGACAGCTATACGTCCCCATGCCACCACCATGGGGCCTGACGGGGCATTCCAGGAAGAGTGATAAGGGGAGGACGAATCCTGTCCCAAGAGAGAAGAGACCACCTTGGAGGGTTCTGGTAGTTCTTTGGCTCAGTTGTCTGCCCTTGGAGGAGGGTTTTAGGGGGGAATATTCTCTCCTAGTAAAAAAGTAATGTTCTGTGAATCTGTGGCTGAACTCAGATTACAAATGTATTTCTTCTTTATGTCGTAAGGTTTTCATAGCCCCACTCCTGCCCTTTGGAGATTTGAGTTTTTTAGGTGAGGTAGGGGGTGGGGTTTAACATCACTCACAAAAGCATTACAGGGAGAGGGTGTGCAGGTCTCAGGCTGAATTCCTCCCAAACTTGCTTAGAGAAATGCAGTGATACTGCTCTTAGATGCACCTACCACAAGGTCAAAGTACTGACTTAAGAGGCCCTGAAGAGACCTGTGTTAATGAAGTAGTAAGAATATTTTATACTGAACTCGTGTAGTGGGAAAGCCCAGCCAGAATCTGGAAAGAGACAGAGCTGGTTAGAATGCCAACTGCACATGCACTACATGTGTAACCACAAGTTAATTTCCTCATATCCCCAAGCATCAATCCATGTGTGAAATGGGAGCAATGAGACCCACCTCATCGGAGTTTTGTGAGGATTAGAAAGATGTGTGTAACATGCTTGGTCTGTGGCAAGCTCTCTGTAGGTAGCACTTAATCGGAATGCTGAGAGGTAATTGTGTAGCAAAGACTTTTAGTGCTCACCCCATATCCACCAGTTCCTCTACATTTCCCAGCCCCTTTGCAGTTTGGGCCATGTGAATGGATGCTAGCTAATGGGACATGAATAATGTGCCCTAAGCCAATTCTGGTCCTGAACTTTAGAAAAACCCCACATGACCCCCAGCCCTCTCCTCATTTCCAGTGCCTTGGCTTAGTTCAAGATGGACCATGTCATCCAAGAAGGACCATTTCATAAGTGTTAAACTTTTGCAATGCTAAGTGTTCTAGTTTGCTAGCTGCCGGAATGCAATATACCAGAAACGGAACGGCTTTTAACAAGGGGAATTTAATGAGTTGCTAGTTTACAGTTCTAAGGCCGAGAAAATGTCCCAATTAAAACAGGTCTATAGAAATGTCCAATCAAAGGCATCCAGGGAAAGATACCTTGGTTCAAGAAGGCCGATGAAGTTCAGGGTTTCTCTCTCATCTGGAAAGGCACATGGCGAACACGGTCAGGGCTTCTCTCTCGGCTGGAAGGGCACGTGGCAAAGACGGCGTCATCTGCTAGCTTACTCTCCTGGCTTCCTGTTTCATGAAGCTCCCCGGGAGGCATTTTCCTTCTTCATCTCCAAAGGTCGCTGGCTGGTGGACTCTGCTTCTCGTGGCTATGTCATTCTGCTCTCTCTCTCTGAATCTCTCATTCTCCATAATGTTTCCTCTTTTATAGGACTTCAGAAACTAATCAAGACCCACTCAAATGGGTGGAGACATGTCATCCCTTAATCCAATTTAACAACCACTCTTGACTAAATCACATCATCCAGGGAGATGATCTCATTACAGTTTCAAGCATACAGTATTGAATAATTATTCTACCTTTAAGGAATGGGTTTTATATCAAAACATGGCTTTTCTTAGGGGGCATACTTCTGTTCAAACCAGCACACTAAGCCACTGGGATACTGAGGTTTATGTGTTATTGAAGCAGAGAAAATCCCATCCTAATAGAAATGCCATAGTTGTATAGTTTATAAAGATTCTATTTATTAGTAGTTTCTAAGTAACAAAAAAGCAAATAATAATCCAATCCTTGTCTGAATTTTCTGACATCTACAAATTGATCAGACTTCACGAGAGTAATTATTGCTTGACGGGGCCAGCTTCAAAACAACAAAGTGCAGCAGAAGGAGGCATTCTAATTCATTTCCTATGAAGCACATTTTATCAGTACTCTAACATTCATCACGGCCTGATTAAACCACAAAACATCTTTCAGGAATGGCTCTCAGATACAGCAATGCTTTAATGCTTATTAGTAGGGATACGTTGATGGGACATACAACATATTTCGGACGAGTTCCTACCAGGTGCGGGATGCTGTGCTAGACCTCGGGGCCAACTTGGGTTGGCAAGTAGAAGGGTGGAAGGACTGGGGAGTGCACAGGCAGCCAGGAGGCAGCTCAGCACTGCTCCCCAGCTGTTTCAGCAGGTCCCATGTCCAGCAGCCCCACCCAGAGTACTGGAGGGTCCCTGGCGATTAGCACTCTGCCCCGTCAGTGAACTACTGAGGCAGCTTTCCAGTGGGCATCTGTGTTCCCTGTGGAACATTAGATCTAAGGACAAGACCGGACAAGCCTTAGTTGCCTCATCTGTAAAATGGGAGTAATAGTTGTTTTGAGAAGTAAATCAATATACATTTATATATTTATGTATATATGCATTACTTACTGTGGGCTGGCTCACAGTAAGTGCTATGTTAAGTATTGACGAGAAAGAACATGAGCTGGGAAGAAGGAATTCTAGGGATTTCTGAGGTGGCTCTTGCCAAAGACAGCTCAGCCACAATTTCCACGGGTTCTTGTTGATAGTGATAGTTTCTGTGGCAAGACTAAGAAAATCTGGTTGCAAGACAGCTGGCTCTCTGAACCTAGCAGGTGCTTGCTTCCTCAGACCCTGAAAGAGTGTGGCTGTCATTTCCCTCCAGCAGAGGTAACTAGGCTGCACAAGAGACCTGTGTGTTTGTGTGAGTACACGGGATTATTCACTATACAGATAGATAATTGTTAATTCCTATGCCACTGTGCAAGGTGCCAGGAAGACACAGTGAACAAGACCCAGTGGTGGTCCCCTTGGAGTTTACAATCTGTCAGGAGAGATGGACACCACCTCACTGGACCAACAGTTAGAACTGTGGTAAGGGCTATGGAGAAGTTCCGGAAGCCATGAGGGCACAGAGCACAGAGACACCACCTGGGAGCTAAAAGAGGACCCACAGGATGTGACTGAGAGCATGGATTCGAGAGCCAGAGTACCTGGCTAGAATCCTGACTCTGCCACTTAGCAGGTGTGTGACTCTGGGCAAGTTACTTAACCAACTCTGTGCCTTAGTTGCCTCATCTGTAAAATGGGAGTAATAGCTGTTTTGAGAATTAAACCTATATACATTTATATATTCATGTATATATACATTACTTACTGTGGGCTGGCTCACAGTTAAGTGCTATGTTAAGTATTGATGAGAAAGAGCAAGAACTGGGAAGAAGGAAATCTAGGGAATGCTCTGAAGAAAAGAAGCTTGTCAAGTTCAAGTAATTCAAAGAAGTCTATTAAAGCAGGTTTGCAGGGGCAGAGGTGGTGGGGGACAAAGTAGTGATGATGAGGCTAGAGGAGGGGGGAGGGCCTCATGAACCCTGTAAGGATTTTGGTCGTTATGGTGAGAAAAATGGGAGGCTGTTGATCAGTTTTAAGCAGGGAAATCACATCAGATTTACATTTGTAAAAGCTCGCTCTCGCTGCTGAACGAGAGTGATGTGTAGAGGGTGCAGATAGGCACGTTAAGAGGCCAGGGCTTTAGTAAGGTACGAGTGCTGGTGGCTTGCATCTTGGTGGAAAGGGAGAGAAAGGGACAGATTTGAGAGTTATTTAAGAGTAAAAATTGACATGCTTTTGCAATTGATTGGGGAATGAAGGAGGTATTGAAGCTACCAAGCACGTCAATGAGTACTGTATCTATCAAAGCCATTTCCGTAGAGTAATAAACACTCCAGGATATTGTCATTGTTTGGAACTTTTCTAGAACCTCTTTTACAGATTGGTTTTTAAGGCTTGAAGAAAGAAAACTATTGTAGATGATCAATTCAACTGTACTAACAAAGTTACTAAAATGCAAGTCCTGATACCTTCCTTAAAAAACCTGGCAAAATGTGTCTTTAATTTTTTGGGGGTAGGGGAGTTGTTGAGAAGCAGAAGCAGCTGGTATGGGAGGCCCCAGGGGTGTGGCACATGGTCTAGCACAAAAGGAAATATGTGTCTTGGGTCTGATGGGCAGAACAAATGATTTTAATGGTGATGTTGGCGATTATAGCAAAGCTCTCAGCTAAGCATCAGTGGTGAACCATTCTGGATGTCAACTGTGGGTACGGTGTCTTAGAAATGGGGTAAAGGAATTAATTCATTCTGAATTAATTTAAAAATATGGATGCCATGTGGGTTGACTGATGGAAGAAGAAAAGTTTTTCACCCTATTACTAATGCAGTAAAACTCAGACTTCTGTACTTAAATTTGTTGCTCACTGGTCATTAAGGTCAATATGCCTTTGGATTTTTCTGCTGCCTCCAAATATAAAGGTTTAATGCTGATAAGAAATTATTTCACTTATCATAGTGTGCATCAAAATGCTTCCTGTAACAGACCTGTGTTTGTGAACCTTCAGTCTTATCTTGATTCTTCAACCAATAGAACAAAAAAAAATCACCTCCAAAGAAAAGACAACCACAAGCTTGCCAAAGTTTCTGGTCCCATAAAATGCCTAAGTACATAACTGTATAATACTCTTCCTTTTTGTGAAGCCACGGAACCATCAATTCAGCCCCTGTCTTGTCAGGTCCACCTTAAGTCCCAATAGGCAAATGTTGTCAGTTTTATTTCTTATTAATGGTGATTTCACCATTTCTCTTGGGCCTCGACTGCAAAATTAATCATCGGTATAGTCCAGAAGTCCTCTGTGTCAAACCAGACTTTCCCCTTGCTTCAGTCCAAGGCAATTTTTCTTATTCTGTCAACACTGGAGATGCAAACAGTCATTGCAACAATTGACCAAGTATTTGAAGACAGTTTAGATACTTCAGTCATCTCTCACCAGAATGATCAATCCCAACTCCTTTGGTCTCTAAGGCCCATTTTTCCATCATGAAGTTCTAAAATGGTAAAGCTGAAAGGGACTTTAAAGTTACATATTCCTACCCACTTGGCGGATGAACAAAGCAGGTTACAGAGAGGTGGATGAGTCCTGAAGGAAGTAAATGGTAGAATGGAGACAATTCAGGTTTCTTGATGCCTGGTGCTATGTTTTTCCCACCATACCACATGGCCAGCCAAGCTTGGTCTCATTTTTTATTCTTTGTCCTTAGGCTCCTAAAGTCTTCAAGAATAGGAAAGCCTGGTGGGATAAAGCAAAATAATCTAACCTAACTGGAATGCTCTGGGGATAACATGTTCTGGTTTAATTTCTTGAAAGAAATGGAAAAGAACTCACTTCTTTAGTGATGGTGAAAATTTTGGAGTGAGCCCAAGTCTGAGAAGTAGTGTGCAGGGAAGGCCCTCTAAGTGGAGCGGGAGGAAACAAAGTTCTCTAGGCCTAGCTTTGCCACTATTCAGCTGGGTGACCTTGGGTAAGTCATCTGACCACTGTCTCATTCCCCTTATTGGTAAAATGAGTATGGCATTACTCAGTCTGCCTACCTCACTGAAATTCTGTAGGCAAATCTAGTGAAATAAAGCAAAGTATTCTTTAAGTGCCAAAGTACTGCTGTAGTGTTCAGTTGATAGCAGAGCTCCAACTAAAATCCAGATCACCATTGGATTCAGGTTAACTACAGAGTTACTGTTTCCCATCACTTTCCTTTTAGAATTTTATGTGAGAAAGTAAAGTTTTACTGTTATGCACAATACTTAAAAAACTTAAGAGATGAAAGTAAAAGTGGTTAAGAAAATATGGAATATACTAAAAGCTACAGTAATTAAAACAGTGCGTTATCAGAACAGTAACACTAAGTGGGCCCACAGAACAGAGTAGAGAGCCCAGGACAAAAAGCCATTTGTAGATGAAACTTCAGTGTGTGGTAAGGAGTCATTTCATATCACTGGAGAAAGTACGGACTATTTGATAAATTGTCTTGGGCAGCTGGAGAGCCATCTGGAAAAAGCCAGATCCCTATCCCTGCTTCCCCCATCAGGCATAAAAATAAATGTCTGAAGGATTAAAGAGCTGTAAAAGTATCAGAAAAAAATATGTCCATAAAAGAAGCCAAGGCAAAAGATGAATATATTTGATCATATAAAAATTTTAAACTTTGGTAAAAGTTAGAACAAACAAAATTCAGGAACAAGTAGTAGTCTAGGAAAAAATCTTTGCAATATATATTTAATAAAGGATTCTCATTCATTCAATCCTATAAAGAGCTACATTTCAGTAAGGCCTCAAGATGGATTGAACATACCATTCTCAAAAGAAGAAACAGAAATGGCTAAAGAAAAAAAAAACTTAGGAAAAAAAGTTAGGGAACACTCAGGAAATTGTCAATTTTTTTAAAAAAAATCAACATTCACTCAACTGACTAGGAAAAAAAGAGTTTAAGGACTGAGAATATCTAGAGTTGAGAAAAAGGTGGGGAAATGGTTACTTTCACACCCTGTTAAGAATATAAATTGATCAGGCATTGTGCCAGTTTGAATCTGTTGTGTATCCTAGAAAAGCCATGTCCTTTAATCCTCATTCAATACTGCTGGGTGGGGTCTTTTTTATTGTTTCCATGGAGATGTGACCCACCCAATTGTGGATTCAGTGGAGATGCATCTCCACCCATTCAAGGTGGGGTTGCTTACTGGAGCCCTTTAAGAGGGAGCCATTTTTAGAGCCAACAGAATAGAAATGCCCTTGGGGAAGCCATTGGAGAAGTCTGGAGGAAAAAGCAGACATCGCCTGTACCTTTCCAACTGAGAGGAAACCCTGAACATCATCAGCCTTCTTGAACCAAGGTAATTTTCCCTGGAGGCCTTAATTTGGAAACTCTTACAACCTTGCCTTAATTTGGACATTTTCATGGCCTTAGAACTGAAAATTTGCAACTTAATAAATTCCCCTTTTTAAAAGCTGTTCCGTTTCTGATATATTGCAATCTAGCAGCTTATAAACTAGAACAGGCATTTTATAGGGTAATTTGGCAATATCGATACATTTTTAAAGGGCATATTGTCTTTGATCTAGAAATGACACTTCTAATAATTTTATAGCAATATATATGTGCACAAAAATTATATGTAGAAGTTTGTTCATTGCAATATTGTTTGTAATAGTCAAAACCTGGGAACAACTTAAGTGTCCATCACAGGCTATGTTTAAGTACATTATAGTATATATCCATAATTTAGTGTCTAAAAAATGAGCCACAGCACACATAGCTATATGAATATAAGTTTGATACACTGTAAAATATCTGAAAGGATACTCAGCAAACTCTTAATTCAGAGGAGCGCAAGAGGATTTCACATTTAAATGTACATATTTTTATATTATTTAACTTTTGTCTATCATTTTTATCAGGTAATTAAAAAACAACAAAGGAACAGACAAACTTTTGTTAGGCTCAAATACAGCAAAACAGGACATGGACAAGGTAGATGAGACTAGGTTAGGGTTTTTAAGAACTCAGAATGTTTGGGTTCCTGAGACAGTTTGAAATACATGCTGTGATGTGATGATAGCTTAGAAGGTATCTTTAGATGTCATCGCCACACATATTGCTTAAGTACATATTAGGAAAGAGTAATATTAAAGACAAGACATCTCAACAACCATTTTTCCAAGATGAGAACAATATACTTTTTTGAGGGATTCTTGTTTTGTTTGCTTCATTTAAAATAAAATGAAATGACAGCTGTCAGGTTAAATTATCAGTGTATGATCAAATGCAAAACCCAGGAATGAAGGAAATTGCTGTTTTTCATTCACAAGGGAAAAAAATATCATTCAGAGGCACATGGCATAGGATACTATTTTGACAACCACTGTATGCCCGCATATACTTGTATTCACATACCCACATGTATACAAGTGTGTATACACCTGCAAGTATGCAGCTATGTGTCCAGTAATAACAATTCTCCCTCCTACTGTTTCCAGAGTGGATTCAAATTCTCCCACGACCCCCACCAATCCCTCCACCCATAATGGCTCACCCATTCATTTGTCTCCTACAGCTTCTCTTTCATCCCGAGATAGTTGCAAAAAGGTATTTTTCTTCCCCAAGCATTTCCACTTTCAATCTTGTTGAAATGTTCTCAGTAATGTACTTCTTTCTAGAAGATAGCTTTTATGATTCATTAACCTCATAAAAATATAGTTTCCCCCAGTACCTAATTTGTTCCCCCAGATACCCTCTATCTGATACTTTCTATTCTTCACTTTGCAGCACAGTGACTGCACATAGCAAATGCTCAACAAATGACAGCTCGCCAGTTCATTACCCTCTAGAAAAAGTTGTTACCTCCCCAACCTACAGTCCCACTGAATGACTTTTTTATAGTTTATAGTTAATAACGTCAGGCTGTTATTTCTCTCATCTTAAAAAACTAACTGAAGTTTAGTTTATAGTATGATACCAAAGATAATTTCTTAGGTGTGATAAATGTACCATGGTTATGTAAAATGTTAACACTCAGGGAAACCAGTGAAGGGCACATGGGGACTCTGTACTATCTTTGTAACTCTTCTGTAAATGTAAGATATTTCACAATAAAAAATTTAAAAACAAAAAAATCAACTGAGGGGAAAAAAAAGAAAAAAGAAAAAAACTTATTCTCTTGACCTCACTTCCCTCTCCAGCTACCATCCATTTTTCTCCACCCCTTCATAGCAAAATTCTTTGAAACCATAATCTATACTCACTCATTATAATTTTTTTCCCCTCAATTGTTCTTAAACCCACTCCAACATTTTCACCCCTACCATTCCATTCTACCTTTTTGAGATTGCCTATGATCTTTCAGTTGCTAAATCAATAGTCACTTGTTAGAACTCAACTTCCCTGTCACAGCAGCAGCATGACACAGCTGGTCAACCTGTCCTCCTTGAAACATCTTCTCCATGTGGCTTCCTAACATCACACTTGCATCCTTTTCCGCCTGTTTAGTAGAGAACTTTCTGAGTGTCTTGAGGGTCCCAAATCTCATCAAGCCCCAGGACTATTAGTGTGAGCCACTGCCATAGCAGGGACAACATGAGACGACTGAACATCAAAAGGGGACTACAATGGTTGTAAACAATCAAATATGTTAAAAGCCATGAATTCATAATGGCTTTAAAAATCTCACTGGTCATCTTCAGAGGTTGCTAGCTGACAAATAAAGGGAATCAAGCATTGATCCCACCTTTCCTGTACAGGGCAATCGAAGGCAAATACGTGTTCTGTATAGGGGAGTCACAGGTAACAGATGTAAGAAAAATGACAGAAATGGAAAAGTAATCCTTAATGAAACAACAGATCTAGGCAATGATCAACAGCTGCTAAAGAAATTAGGTGAAAGGCTGATGGAGAAATTTATATTGGATGGATCAGGCAGACAAAACCCAACCCCAATGATGGATCTTAACACTAAAAGTTAGACAATCCGTCTTCTATGGCCTCCTCATGTGATCCTATAGGAAGAACAGAGCACCACCTATTTTGTCTTGGCAAAAAAAAGAAAAAGAAAAAAAAAAATCTTCAATCTGAATACAAATAAGCTCTAGATCTAATAACTAGTTTACATGAAATAGAGAACAGAAGATCACACTAAATGACACCCTAAAGATACAGTCAGCGAAGTTCAAAATATGGGACAGTTTATAGGACAAATGATACAGTTACTTAAAAAAAAAGAACTGTGGGGGGAAAATGTCTACATATATGTGTGGAGGTGGGAGTAGGGCACCATATATTAAAAGAAATGTAAAGCATAAAAAGACATCACCATCTCACACCCATCAGAATGGCTACTACTAAAAAAAATAACAGGTATTAGAAAAGATGTGGAGAAATAGAAATATTCATTCATTGCTGGTAGGAATCTACAATAGTGCAGCCCCTGTAGAAGACAGTTTGGCAGTTCCTCAGAACACTAAGTATAGAACTACCATATGACTCAGCAATCACACCATTAAGTATATACCCAAAACAACTGAAAGCAGGGACTCCAACAAAGATCTGCACACTGATGTTCATACTGTCATTATTTACAATTGCCAAAAGATGGAGGCAACCCAAGTGTCCCTCAACCAATAAATGGATAAGCAAAATGTGGCCCATACATATATAACATACCAACAAATATTATCCAGCCATAAAAAGGAATGAAGTCCCAATACATGGAACATGCATGAACCTTGAAGACACCATGTTGAGTGAAATAAGCCAGACACAAAACCATTTTATGATCTCACTGATTGAAATAATTAGAATAAGCAAACTCATGGAGTCAAAATCTAGAACACAGGTTACCAGGTATGCTGGTCTGAGGCTGTTATGTACCCCAGAAAAGCCATGCTCTTTATCCTAATCCAATCTTGTGAGGTCAGACCTATTGTTTGGGTGGGATCTTTTTGATTGTTTCCATGGAGATGTGACCCACACAATTGTGGGTGGTTTCCATAGGGCTGTGTCTCAGCCCATTCAAGATGGGTCTTAATCCACTTACTGAAATCCTTTAAAAGGGAACCATTTTGGAAAAAGCTTCAGAGCTGACATAGACAGAGATTTGGAGACACAGAAGGAAAACGCCCCTGGGGAAGGTGTTTGAAACCAGAAGCCAAAGGACCAGCTGACACCAGCCATGTGCCTTCCCAGCTGACAGAGGTGTTCTGGACATCGGCCTTTTGTGAGTCAAGGTAGTGTTATCTGGATCTCTTACTTTGGGCATTTTTATGGCCTTAGAATGTAAACTTGAAACTTAATAAATAAAGGGAACCCTTTATAAAAGCCAACCCATTCTGGTGTACAGCATTCTGGCAGCATTAGCTAACTAAACCACCAGGGGACAGGATGGGAATAGGGAATATGAAGTTAAGCCTTTAAAACAACAGGGTTCCTATCTGGAATGTTTGTTTTGGCAATGAACAGTGGTGACAGTAGCACAACACTGTGAATGTAATTAACAGTACTGAAATATATATCTGAGTGTGACTAAAAGGGGAAATGTTAGATTGTATATATGGTAACAATAAAAATTAAAAAAACAAACAAACATGGAGCTACACTCAACAAACAGTGAACCCTAAGTTAAACCATGGACTATGGTTAATAATACAATTATAAAAATGTGCCATCATCAACTGTAATAAAGGTACTACACCAAAGCAAGGTGTTAGTAATAGGGTAGTATATGGGAATCCTGTATTTTATGCATGATTGTTCTGTAAACCCACAACTTCTCTAATAAAGAAAAAAAAAAGAAGAAACAAACAAAACTCACTGTGGAAGCCAGGTAGGTAAGATATTTCTAGCAAAATAATTCTTGGAACATACATTACAAAATAATTGCCACATGAAAAATAGTTATGATTTTGCACTAAATAATATAATGAAGCAAAATTTTAAATTGCTCTTTTAAAAAAAGACGTATCAACCAAATGAAATTTGTGGACTTTGAAGCAATGTGAGGGAAATAACATAAAGGATTTTATGTGATATTAGAGAATCACTGTTAATTGTGTTGATATGATGACAGTACTGTGGTCATATTATGGTGATGTATCTGTTAGAGATGTAGACTGAAGAACTTATAGGAGACGTGATATAATTTCTAGGATTTACTTTAAAATACATGAGCAGAAACAACAACAAAGAAATTGAGGGTAGATGAAAATGACCAGCAGAATGGTGATAATCAGTAAAGCTGGGTGATGCATATGCAGGGGTTCATCTTACTATCTTCTCTACTTTGGTCTGTTTGAAAACTGTCATAATAAAATGTTTCTTTTTTTTTTTTTTTTAAGTAGATTAGAACCAGGGCCCAGGGAACATCCTTATCTCAGATCTCTGCCCCCAGCTGCAAACACCCAGTGGGTCTAGAAGTTCCTCTGTGCCTCACAGAAAGCCCCTTTGATGGTGAACTATTTGCTCTGTTTTCTGGTGAGGACTGGTGCTCATAAACCAATACTTAAAATTTGAGAAAAGCTCATATTCTCTTCAGTAGACTGCATGTCTGGTTGTGACATGCAACCCTACTCATGTCACAAACTTACACAGTTTTCACAAACTTACACAGAAGAAGTACACTGACCCAGTTCTGTCCAGCTCTGGACAGGTTCTTTCAGCCACTAACAAATCTTTATGAAGTCCTACCTATTATGTGTCAAGCCCAGAGGATACAGCACTGGACAAGACAGGGACTACCCCCATGAAGGTTACAATCAGCCAACCAGCCTCGTGAAATCCTTTTTGAATAGGACAAGGAATAGCAAATTAATAACACACTCATATAGTACTTCTATGTGCCCAATACTCTGCTAAGCATTTTATATGATCACATTTAATCTCCATAACAATACTTTGAGGTAGATAACTATTATCTCCATTTTACATGTTGCTGCCAGTTTGTGTGCACATGTGTGTCTAATTACAAACTGAGGCATAACACAGTTCAATAATTTCTTCACGGTCACTCAGCTAGTAAGTGGCATAGCTAGGATTTGAACCCAGAAAGTCTAACTCAAAGGTTCTCTATACTCTCAGCTACTGTTCCGTAAGTTACAAGCCACTCTGGCTGGAGCTAGCTAAATTTGAAGGCCAAAGAGATCTGGATTTGCCTGGCAGGCAAGGGCATTGCGACATTTATTCTTAGCCAGCAGACCAGAAAAGGTTGTTTAGTATTTAGCCCCAGGAACATCAAAACTGGAAGGAACTATGCTTCAGGCAAAGGACATAACCCTTCATTTTAGCAGTTTACAAGTAAGCTGGTGGCAGGCAGAGCTTGGATCTCTGGGACAGGTGGCGCCTTGCTCTTACAAACACAAGCACACAGGCTGTAGTGTGGCTTGGACAGAAAGCAGTGGGCAGCACTTCACTGCTGCTCCTCTCCCATGCTACCACCAAGGATGTACACTCTGTACCTCCACTCCCAGCACAGAGAGGCAGGGGGTGGGACTCCTCCCCTATCAGCTGCCTTTGCCAGTTCGCAGAAGAGCCCTGCTGCTCCCACATTTCTGAATCTCACTGTGCTGTGTTCCTACACCTTTGGAATACTCAGCCCTAATGTCCAGCCCTCAGCCTGGATCCTTTGGGAACAGCTGAAGAGCCAGGGCTCCCTGCAGTGGCCCACAGGTCTCCCATTTCCTCTCATCACCTCTGAAATGCTGACAAGCATTTCCTTGAATGAAGAGAAAAACTGCTTTCTCTCCCTCCCACTGAATTCAAATCTAGAAGTCAAATAGTTGACAAATGGCTGCTTAAAACTTGACAGAAGTCTAAAAAGCAGAGACACGAGGATGGTGCTCCCAACTGTTCTCAGGTCCCATAAATTAGGTCCATGTTTAGGCCTAGAAGTCACCAAGAGGTCTGCAGCAAGTGAGGTAAGAAACGCAACCTATTTTCTCTCATCAACTCAAGAAAAGTCTCCTCAACTCAAGCTCCTGGGTCTCCACCAGGATCTATCCTTCCCCTGGCTCCCCCCACCCTTAAAGTGTTCTCCAAGGAGGCTGCCTGCTCAACACAGAAAGGATGGCCTAGGTGCAGCTGGCCCACTGGATTTCTTTTGCATTTTTAAGGATCTAAACAAAGAAAGGCAAGAACTGCAGTCTACTTCTCAGTGTTTCACTGGAGCAGCCCGCAGGTGAAGCTCCACATTCTCTGAACCCACCCAGGAGATTATCCCACAATCTCAGATTTAGCAAGGAGTTAAGTGTTAGTTCATTTCTTTCAGTCACTTAACAAGTATGTGTTAAGATGTTGGTGCCAGAAACAACTCTAGAAAAGCAATGAAATGAAAAGCAGAGAAGCCGGATTCGGAAAAAGTGCTATACTGCCTAATCAATCCTAAGCACGTTCTTCAGCCAGCCAACCAGTCAACCACTGAAGGCAGATTCAAGATGGAACACAACAGTCACTAACACCTTTGTCCCAAACAAGGGGCAGTCCCCTATAGTGTTAAGGCAGGCAGCCAAGGCACAGAAAGGGTTTCATTTAGAGGAAACTAACAATTAGTTGGTACACATACTGAGGACATTCACTAACAAGAAAACAAATATACTGGAAATTCAATTCCCTAAAGCAATTTTCCACAACATTTTTCTATTTCCAAACCCAACTTTTGATGATCCAAAGATGTAAGGATGCAAGCCATGGTAAAGTAAACTAAGACATTACATTTTCAAAGTAAAATGAATATTGTGTTTAAAACATGTTTATTGAATATAAGATATATGGGCTGCTGTCAAATAATTTACAGATACCCTATAATTCACACAAAATCACATTTTCATATAATTAGAATATTAAATCTATATTAAGCAATTAATGACACATTAAACAGGTATTGATAAAAAAGTCAATTGAAGTCATTAATCAATGAAGTCTTTGCAAAAAGTTTATCTTTTGACCCTGTCAATTGGCTTTCTCTTTTAATCTCCAACTGGTCACTTAGTTCACAGCCTTAAAAAATAAGACAATTCAGGCAGAGGGAAGTTGTTCTTGCCCAAAATCATATATGATTTAATATAACATCTGTTATTGTCCTGTGCAGATCTCACATCTTTCTCTTTTCTGCCTTTGCCTGCTCCTTACCACCATTTCTCAAAGTAAATGTGTTGTTTGGGAACATGGCTGTTTTCCAGTTGCTTGGAGAAAAAGTCTGTCATCGGAGGTGGGCCACAAATATAGAATAAAGTCTCTTTTGAAATATGCTCTCTTATCTCCTTTTCTGTTATTCTGCCTTCTACCAAAAAAAAAAAAAAATAGAATAAATATCATGTTAGGCCAGATATGTCTGCATTCTGAAATGAAGGACTAACTGTAACTCAGCAACAGTGCAAAGTAATTCAAGCTCAGTGAGTCCAGTCTTGAGCCATTTAGCAATGGCTCCTAAGGAGGCATCCACATTAACACATGGCCGAGACCCAAGCAGAGAGCGCATCTCCAGGTTTACCATACGGATGGCAAGCAAAATGGGAAGTTGATCATAATACAATCTTCAATGAGCCAGCTAGCTTAATTATCTTTGGTGGAAATTCAAAACTGCCCTCAGCAAAGTAAATGAACTATTCTGTAAAATCCTTTCAAGCAGGAGGAACCATGAAATAATTTAAATAGCAAATGGAATCAATTCCAATCCACTGTAGTTGTATGTATACTACAGTGATGACGCAAATGCCCCCTAAAAATGCAGAAAATATATTTTTTAATAGAAACCTGTATATAAAAGGAAACCGAACTAAACCTCTCCTTACTTTTCCATAATGAATCATCTCTCAGTTCCCCAGGTAGTGATATTTCCAGATGGCAACTCCCAACAATAAAGCATCTAAACTCAACTAACTGGCATGTCCACCTAATAAATGCTTGAAAATAGTCAAAATATCTTTAGGGGACTCACCAGTGATGTATGGCTTGAGTTCTGCACTGATTTGTGTAGTCTGTTTTGTAACATGCAAACTGCATGCAATCTTCTCAGGAAACTCATTTACTAAATCGAGGATATTTTTCTGGAATGTCAAACATATTTGGTCACACTACAATTTAAAAAAAATCAAAACAGATGTGCACAACCACTGATGCTGAACCTCACTCCCATTTTATACACATCTGCTGCTCCTACTCTCTACTTAGAGATATATTGTTTGTAGCCTAGCAGGCCAGAGCATTCAGAGCACAGAGGGTTATTTGGCTTTAATTGAAATCTGAATATGCATATTACTAAACTCTCCCAGAGTTTTTTTCTTTTTTCTTTTTCTCAAGCATTGGCAATTAAGCAGCAGTTTCACTGACCACAGTTGTGTCTTTTAACTGTTTGGGTTCTTTTGTTCTTGTTCTTGCAGCTGCAAAGCAATCCAGAGAGAACGCCTTCTCCATCAAATGTACTTAGTTTCAACAGATGTAACTGATGGCAGTTTCATTTTCCCAGTTGGATCTAAACTATGTATTTCTCACCTACTCCTGTGACACATGAGCCCACTTGTAGGTCTCATGACTATGGAATCTCAGGGCCATGGTGACTTCTTTGTTTATCCACTTCTAGATTTGAGGCCACCAAATCTACCTTATCCTGTCACTTAACTGGGAGCCTCCTTACCACAAGCAGTTTTAACTGTTCTGTGTAAAATGCGATGGTTATCTCTCACTTGAACATGATTAAGCTTTGTAAAACCCTTTGTTTGAACCTTTGTAGAGAAAACAGAACTGAGATAAAGTTTTATGGATAAGAAAAACTTTTGCTTATAACAAGCTCTGACGTATATTTTCCCCCTTACCTTAAACAGGAGCTCACTGGTATTTTTTGCACTGTAGAATAGTTTTATTGTTCCTATGTCATATCCACTTCCTTTGCTGGCCCACTCTCTGTGGAGGTCTGCTGAGTGTTGCAGGATGGAAAGCAGGGGGTTAATTCCTACTCCCCCTGCAATCAACACAAGGTTTCTAGAGGCATCTTCCGGCTGAGGGTCAAAGAAGAACTCTCCACCCACTCTCAGGGCCACTTCAGAGTCAAGTGTACACTAAGGCAGGAAAGAAAAGATCCTTTAGTCCTTTCTCTATAGCACAAGTCTTTAACCAAATGTTCTACTTTAATAAAACTGACTGCATCTACCTCTTGCCTTTTTCTCAGTATTTAGGACTGTTTTTATAGCTTGCTCTCAGTTTTCCTGGGGCCCTGTGATTGATTCCATTTGTTCATTATATAGGCTATTTGCTTCTGCACCTTCCTGATCCATACTGCATATCATCTCAGTATTGAGGAAAGCAGACTCACTTCAGTAATGTGCCATTTTGTTAACTTCTCAGGTGATGAACAGGGCTGAGGAGAGAGTCTGGGAGAAATGGACTCTGCAGGTCACAGCTCTGAAGTATGGTTTCCTTTATCTGAGTGATGCTTCTGTGTTCTGACAAAGCCATGGATGCCAAAGATGCTGAGAAAGGTAGGATGAGACAGTTTCACTACACTGTGGCAGCTCTTGGTTCATCAGGACTGAGTGTGAGCACCAGGGGCTTCTCCTGATGCCCAGTATTCTCACAGCCCGGTCTGCTAAGCACTGCCCTTTTGCCTGCCTCTCCCTGAAGCAGTAGGAACAGGTAGCTGGAGGCTTTACACTAGGTGCGAGTATCGTGTCATATATACCTACCTAGGTAAAGCACCTACTACTTGATGAGGTCACTTATATAAAAAATGCCATCATAGTTTAAAGCACTGGCTCTTAACAGGGGCAATACTGCCCCTGAGGGGTGTGTTTTGGAAACATGCAATGACACTTTTTGTCATCACAATGATTTGGGGAACCTGACTGGTATTTAGAGGACAGGGTCAGAAATGCTAGATGTCTTGCAAGATGAGTGGTATGCTAGAGTTGCCTCCTACTAAGCTGATGTGCAAGAATTTTGCAGAGTGGTTTCTGTTGTTAGTATGAAATCAACCGTTGTGGGAATATTTACAGAACAGAAATCACCAAATGCTACTACAAAGCAGGGCTTTTTTATTCAGAGAGCGAGTTCACCAGCACACCATTGCCTGCCAATACACAGAACTATCCCATGTAACAACTTCATAATGGCCTGTGGGATGTTATGTTCATGTAAACTTGAATCTAGACCCAACTCACTTTGCAAATAAACTAAAAGAATCGTTTGCATGGATCTAATATAGTCTGAATTTTCCAGAATGTAACCTTGAGTAGATTGTAGTTTGCTGTGTTCAGGACTTCACCCAGTGTGTTTCCTGTTCTGAAAAACTGCGTCCCTGTAGGTAACATTTGTGGTCTTTCTGTCACCCATACAAAGCACCTGGTACCATCTGCATTTGTAGGCAGTGTACTCATGACTCTACAGTTAGGAACAGTTATCTACTTCATTCTACTTGTTCCCACAGGCTCAACCTCCCTATACTGAAATACATGTTCTTTGATTATAAATCACTATCCTTATTTTCTTCTTTGTATTACAGTTAGAGAATTAGGTTAAATTTTAAGTTTTTCTATGTGCTTGTTAATTAACTTTGGCTTCACCTCAGGATAGCTCTAGAAAGGGAGCATGGGGCCTCTCAGGGCTGAATACCCCTAATGTGGAGGAAAAGGAACTAATCTAGGAGTCAGAAAATCAAATTTTAATCACCACCCCATCGTGAACTATCCCTATGCAATCCATTAAGTGCCCTAACTTTTCTGAGCCTTTGCTCTTTCATCTGTAAAATGGGTAAAAGCACCTGTCCTGCTCCCCTCATAGAACTATTGCAGGCATCAAATGACACACTGTGGGGGAAACTCTCTGCCAGCATAAAACTTGATAGAAGAAGGTATTTTTGGTCACCGAGATGGTCACAGGAGAAAAAGCATTGAAAGTGCCTAATTCATTCTTTCCTGTCACTAGAAAACAGAATCTAGGAAAAAAGAAATTTCTATTAAGAACAGAGATTTGAGTCCATTAAACTTCCTGATAGAAATCAATCAAACTCCCTCTTAAAAACTAACAATGTGTTTGTTACATGTTTTTTGCAAGACAGATCCTTAGCATGCCTGGCAATATGCATGGCAGGCAAGCACTGAGTGTTTTTTTAAATTCATGTAATTTGGGACTCCAACCTTAAGAGTTAAACTTAGAGAAAAACTAAGAAGTGAAAATTATCTGAATTCACAAAACAGGTTCTTGGTAAAGAACCATTAAGTGAATGGAAATCCATTCTCTTGGGGGGGATAAAAAAAAGTGTGAACTATTTTAAATATTTCAAACGAAGGGTGGTAAGTGACTTTTTATTTTGACAAAAGAAATTAGCAGCAAGGGAGCAGTCTGTTGGGAATAACTAATATCTAGGGATCGCAACACTGGTTGCTTTCAAAAAGAGACCTGCCTAAGGACAACGATGGATTAATCTCCCTACAGCCTCTCACTCACCCTTGCTTGCCTGTGCACTTCTCTCTGTAAGAATCTAAGATAGTAAAAGAGACTGAGAAACGAAAAATAACTTTCTTCGATGGTCATCTTTGGCATGCTCAGTAATAACAACAAAGAAAGACTTTAGCTTATTGTTTTTAGAAACCAGAGTATTTCCAACTCTCAAATTGGCAAGAATATGTGCCTCAGGGAATGATAATACTCAAGAAGCCTTTTGTCTCCTTAGCGACAAAATAATCTTCAGGAGATCTATCTTCTAATTTGTTAGCATCTGGAAAGAATCAAAAGCCACCTTTGTCTTTTGTTGAGCAATAAAAACTGCCAGGTTAGCATAAACACAAGACTCAAAGTACTACACGGTATAATCTATAAGTGACTAAAAGGACATTACCTTCAATTACATAGCAATGTATCTAATTTGGTATAGATTTTCATCTTGTGAAATAACCTTTTCACAGCAAGTGGAGCCCAGCACACAATAGCTATCTAGAACCTTCTACCTTGGCAGGCGCTTAAGCCAAAGCAGATAAAGGAAAAAGTTTATGGTATTTTTTATCCCTTATCCCAACAGAGCAGCCTGCTGCCACCCAGATGCTCACATGCCTCCACTGTCCACTCTATAGTAAGACGAATCCTCAGGAGGAAAATGGCCACCTGAGAGTGGTTCCAAGAAAAATGTGACTTTAGAAAGGCTGTTTGCAACTCCCACTGGGCAGTGTAGTGCAGGCACTATAATTAGTACGTGCATTCAAGCAATGCCACTTGGAGATATTCTACAGGCTTTTAGAATAAGTTCCTTCATCGAAATGCCAATGAGGCATGAAACCAAGCAGGGAGCTGTGGACCAGGACCAGGTCAGGTCACATGGGAGGTTGGGAGGGGGCTCATGGCAGCAGGAGCAGGAATGGTTGTGCTCATTTTGACACAGGCTCAAGACAGCATGGGGCATGTGGACAGCTTGGTGGTCCCACCCCTGCAGCATGTTTTAGAGACTCGGGAAGCAGCCTAGAAACAATAATGGGTGGGAAATCCACAGAGACTCTAAGAAGAAAAGAGGCACCTGAGGCTATACCTAGGGAGAGGCTTCAGAGGACTGGAAAGTAAAAATGGGGCAGGATAGATTTAGAATGGAAATGCCAAGGAAACACCGATAGGTTATGCTGAACAGACACAATCTGCCTGTAAACCGTAAGAATATTTCTTCTTCACTCTGATATACTTCTAAATTTTTATTCTCTAAATTATATGATAGTAAAATTGACTTTTTCTCCCTTAGGTGTACAGTTACTGAATTTTAACACATATACTGACCCACGTAACTATGAGCAAAATCAAAACATAGAACGATTTATCATCCCAAAAAACATTCTTGTGCTATCTCTTTATGGCCACACCCTCTCACACTCCTAATCCCTGTCAATCACTTATCTGTTTTCCATCACTATATTCCTGCTTTCCAGAATGTGACAGAAGTGGAATTACACCGTATGTAACCTTTTGAGACTAGCTTCTTTAACTTAGTATATTGCCTTCGAGATTCACAGATCTCGAAGTTGTGTGCATCAACAGTTCACCCCTTTTTATTGCTGAGTAGCAAGTATAGGAGGTACCAGTGCTTATTCATTCACCTGTTGGACATTTGGGTGCCTACTTTTGACAATTATAAATAGAACCATTATAAACATTTGTGTACAAGCTTTTGTGTGAACAGAAGCTTTCTATCTCTAGGGTAATACTCAGGAATGGTACTACAGGCATACCTTGTTTTATTGTGTCTCACTTTATTGTACTTCATAGATAATGTGTTTTTTGGGTTTTTGTTTTTGTTTTTCACAAAATTGAAGATTTGTGGCCACCCTGTGTTGACCAAACCTCTTGGCACCATTTTTCCAATAGCACATGCTCACTTTGTGTCACTGTGTCCCATAATATCCCACACTTCTTCATTATTATATCTGTTACAATGAAGTGAGTGATCTTGATGTTCTTATTATTGTATTGTTTTGGGCCACAAACAGCACCCATAAAAGATGGCAAACTTGATAAATGTATGTGTTCTGATTGTTCTACCGACTAGCTGTTCCCCATTTCTCTCCCACTTCTCGGGTCTTCCTATTGCCTGAGACACAACAATATTAAAATTAACCCTACAATGGCCTCTATGTGTTCAAGAGAAAGGAAGAGTCACATCTCTAATTCATAAGCTAGAAATTTAATGAGGGAGGCATAAAGAAGGCTAGGCCTCTTGTACCAAACAGCTAAGCTGTGAATGCAAAGGAAAAGTTCTTGAAGGAAATTAACAGTGCTACTCCAGTGAACACATGAATGATGAGAGAGTGAAACAGCCTTATTGCTGATATGGACAAGGTTTCACTGGTCTGTACAGAGATCAAACCAGACACAACATTTCCTTAAACCAAAGCCTTATCAAGACCAAAGTCGTAAGTCTCTTCAACTCTTGGAAGGCTGAGAGAGGTGGGGAGGCTGTAGAATGAAAGGCTGAAACCAGTAGCTGTCGGTTCATGAGATTTAAAGAAAGAAGCCGTCTCCACAGCATAACAGTGCAAGGTGAAACATCAAGTGCTGATGTAGAAATCTAGCTAAGATAACTGATAAAGGTGGCTACACTAAACAAAGATTTTTAGTGTATATGAAACAGCCTTCTTCTGTTGGAAGAATATGCTATATAGGACTTTCACAGCTAGACAGGAGAAGTCAATGCCTGGCTTCAAAGCTTCACAGGACAAGCTGGCTCTATTGGTAGGGGCTAATGAGGCTGGTAATTTTAGGTTGAAACCAATGCTCTATATCGTTCTAAAAATCTTACGGCCCTTAAAAATTATGCTAAATCTACTCTGCCTCACTATACAAGAAGAACAGATTTTCAATGTAGATGAAACAGCCTTATATTGGAAGAAGATGCCATCAAGGATTTTCATAGCTAGAATTGGAAGTAGAGCCTGAAGATGTGACTGAATTACTGCAATCTCATGATAAAATTGGAATGGATGAGGAGTTACTTCTTATGGGTAAGCAAACAAAGATGTTTCTTGAGATGGAATCTACTATTGGTGAAGATACTGTGAACAATGTTGAAATGACAACAAAGGATTTAGGATACTATATAAATTTAGTTGAAAAAAGCAGTTGAGAGGATTGATTCCAATTTTGAAAGAGGTTCTACTGTAAGTAAAATGTTACCAAACAGCATCTCATGCTACAGAGAAATTTTTAGTGAAAAGAAGAGTCAATTGATGCAGTAACATCACTGTTGTCTTATTTTAAGAAACTGCCTGTGCTGTTTGAAATTGTTGTGTACCCCAGAAAAGCCATGTCCTTTAACCCTGATTCAATATTGTAGGGTGAGACCTCTTGATTAGGCTGTTTCCATGAGATGTGCCACCGAATTGCGTATGTGACCTTTTGATTAGATGGAGATGTGACTCCACCCATTCAAGGTGGGTCTTGATTAGTTTATTGGAATCCTTAAAAGAGCCAACAAAGAGCTCAGGCACAAACATATGGAAATGAATGGAGAGCCAATATGGAGAAAGCTTAGACACAGACATTTGGAAATACAGAAGCCCCAGGAGACACCAGGAGCTGAGAGAGCTGACAGAAGCTAGAGGGGAACAAGAGCCCAGCAGACCACCATGTGCCTTACCATAAGATGCTAAGATAAGAGATAAAACCCAGGTTTTGCCCAAGAGCAGTTAAGTCAGGACCCACAGATGCCTAAAGAAAACGCCACTGGAATCAGAAGCTAAAGGCAACAGAATGGAGAGTAAGGACCAGCAGATACCAGTCACATGCCTCTGATGTGACGTACATCAGTCTTTCTTTGGAGTCAAGGTTATCTGTCTCTGGATGCTTTAGTTTTGACATTTTTATGGCCTTAGAATGTAAACTTGTAACTTAATAAATCCCATTTATAAAAGCCAATTCATTTCTGGTACTTTGCATTCTGACAGCATTAGCAAACTAAAACACTGCCACAGCCACCCAACCTTCAACAACTACCAATATTGAGTCAAGAATACACACTCCTGTTCTCCACAACAGCAAAAACATTATGACTTGCTGAAGGCTCAGATGATGGTCAGCATTTTTTAGCAATAAAGTATTTTTAAATTAAGGTATGCAATTGTTTTTTAGATATAATGAAATTGTACCTTTGACTACAGTACAGTGTAAACATAACTTTTATATGCAAAATAAAAAAACAGAAAACCAAAAAATTTGTTTGATGTGATTTACTGTAATATTAGCTTTATTATGATGATCTTGGAACCAAACCTGCAATATCTCTGAAGTATGCCTGTACTAGGTCGCATGGTTATGTGTATAACTTTTCCAGAATGACTGTACCACTTTTCATTCTCACCAGCAATGGATGAGTGTTCCAGCTGCTCCACATCCTTGCCAGCATGCAGTACATCAATATTTTTTATGTTAGTCATCGTAACAGGTTTGTAGTGGTATCCCACAACATATGGCTTTAATCGGCATTTTTCTATTGGTCAACAGTGTTGGTAGCTTTTCATGTACTTACATGCTGTCCTTATATCCTTTTCGGTGAAGTGTGTTCAAGAGTTCTTTGACTTTTTTAAAAAACTGGATTGTCTGTTTTCTTATTGTTGAGAACTTCTGAGAGTTCTTTATATATTTTGGTTCTTTATATATTTCGGATACAAGTTCTTTGCTGGATATCTGATTTGCAAATATTTCTCCCAGTTTGTAGCTTGCTTTCAATTGTTACTAGTGCCTTTTGCACAGTAAAAGATTTTAATTTTGATGATGTACTATACATTAATTTTTTTCTTTTAGGGATCTTGCTTTTATTTTCATGTCTAAGAACTCTGCCTAACTCCAAGTCCCAAAGATTTTCTGTGTTTTCTTCTAAAAGTTTTATAGTTTCATATTTTACATTTAGATTTGTAACCTGTTTTCAGTTATCCTTTGTATAAAGAGTGAGGTTTAGGTAAAGTTCTTTTTTTTTTGCCTATGGAAATACAATTGTTCTCACCATATTTGTTGGAAAAGCTACCTTTCTCCAATGAATTTCCTCAGCATTTTCTCAAAACTCAAATGGCCACATTTGTTTTGGTGTATTTCTAAACTCTTTATGCTGTTTCACTGTTCTATGTGTCTGTCCCTTCACCAACATCACACTGATTTGATGACTGTAGCTTTATTTTATAGTCTTAAAACGGAGTAATGTGGTTCCACCCACTTTATTCTTCTGCAAAACTGTTTTAGCTATTCTAGTTCCTTTACCCTTCAATATAAATTCTAGAATCACCTTGTCTGTGTCAACAAAAAAGTCCTGCCAAGATTTTCATTTGTGTTATGTTTAATTTGTAATCAAATCTGAGGAGAACTGACTTCTTTACAATGTTGTCTACTAATCCCTGAACACAGTGCATCTCTTCATTTATTTGTGTCTTCTTTGATTTCTTTCACAGGAATGAGATGAACTGGGATTTTTTTAGACCAACTGTCTGCAAGAAGGGTCTATAAAGCAGGATGGGTCAAGAGTAGTATACTGTTTATATATCACTATTGTGAAGCTAGCTGGTTTTCACAACACAAAAGCTCTCTCCAGCCAATACAGGATGAACACATTGCTTCCTACAAATATGGTTTTTCTCTGTGTTCTTTGGGTGCCCTGCCTCCTAGCTAACACTAACAGCATCTAGGTGGAACTTCTGTGGCAACTAATTCAACCCTTTTTCCACACCCTCTTTTGCAGATAAGGCCTGTAGTTTTGGCCCCCAACCCTAAGTGTGTATTTTTGTTGGTGTCCTGTAAGATCTATTACTGCTGGGCTCTCTCCTGTACAAAACCCCATATTGCTACTACACAAACATATCTATCCTCTGGAACACTAGGGTCTGTTTATAAGTTCTGCAGAAATGAAAGTTGGAGTCCTTGTTTTCTGTTTTCCTTTGCTGACTCTGGACAATTTCCAGGAAAAGAAGGGAAGAATGCTGAGTTCGTGAAGCCATATTTTACTGGTCCATTCCTATTGGGTAAAGGGGATAAGAAATGCCTGGGATGGAATGGAGGTTGTTGGTAATGACAGAAGGAATACTCTAGAAGTGAAGGGGATGGCAGTAAAAAAGGAGACAGGAGTAAAAAAACAAGAAAAGTAATTGATCTGTTCTGACCCCATTCTTTGTTATCAGAGTCTAGTGGATGACAAAGAGGCTGTCTACATAGAATTACATTGAGTCCTGTGGTGAAGCATGCGTTATTAAAAGCAGTCAAATATGGATTCTCTGTCAGAATCCTTTGTAGAGAGCTCTCCTGGGACTGAAATAGAGAGGCAATAGCAACTATAGATTAACAGTGCTCAGCTCTAAGCACCCACTATTCCATGTAATCAGAGACACCTGCCCAGATCCCCCTTTCTAAATAATGGCAGAATAATTTAATACCCTTTTATTTAGGATTGCTAGCATAAAATTATCTGACTTATAATCATTTACACAACATATGGAAGGTCAATTTTCAAAAATTTGCATATAATGTAAATGCTTTAATTCTAAAGCAGTATTCAACCGTTAATTTTTGGTGAGCCAAAAGACATTTTCAGATTCCAAAGTTCCTTTAGGTTATCCTTAATGCATCAAAAAGAGTCTGCTTCCCCCTGTCTGATTTCTGGATGTAAGGGAGTTCTTTATAAGCATGTACCTTTTCCCTGAAGCCTAAGTTGTATTAGGTGGATAAAGTGAACTAACCACAAGTTTTGTGGGAGACAGAGCCGCCTAAATTTCTAAGTTCAAACAGTGTGCTCACCTGATTATGAATCCAGAGAACAGGAGGGTGGTTCGTGTATTTCACTGCCAATTCTATTATTCTCTCTTGTTTTAGAAGCTTAGGGCTGGAACATATTGAGAACCCACCAACCACAGAGACTCCTGGGATAAAGAAATCAATCCTAAAAGACAAAGCAAGCACATGATTATAGTTGAAGCAATTTTAAAAATGGGCAACAAGATAAACAAAATTGGCAAACCTTTTAGCTGACCCCCAAAAAAGAGAAAAGACCAAATTACTAAAATCAAGAATGAAAGAGGAGATATCACCACCAACCTTAATAACAACAAAAGATTATAAGGAAATTCTGTGAAAACTTTAGGCCAATAAATTAACTAATTAGGTAAAAGGGGCATATTCCTAGAACTGCCTTGAGAAGAAACAGAAAATTTGAATAGACCTATCTATAAGAAGTAAAAAGATAGAATTAGTCACTTCCAAAACTTCCCACATAGATTGAAATACTGGTGGTCAATGAGAGAGAGGAGTAAGGGATATGGGATGCAGTGTTTTTTCTTTTCATTTTTATTTCTTTTTCTGGAGTGATGCAAATATTCTAAAAATGATCATGGTGATGAATACACAACTACATGATGATTTTGTGAGCCCTGATTGTATGCTTTGGATGGACTGTATATGTGTGAAGATATCTCAATAAAAATATTAAAAACATTACCACCAGGGAAACCCCCGATACCATCTCAAACAGTAGGGACTACAAAGTCAATAGGCCAAGCCCTTGATCCTGAAGTTTGCTCTTGTGGAGCTTATTTATGCAGCAGAGAAGCTAAGCCTACCTATAGTTATGTCTAAGAGTTACTTCCAGAGTACCTCTTTTGTTGCTCGGATGTGGCCTCTTTCTCTTTAAGCCCATCTCTGCAAGTAAAATCATTGCTGTGCCAGTCTGAAAATATTATGCACCCCAGAAAAGCCATGTTTTAATTCTGACCTAATCTTGTAGGAGCAGCCATTTCTTTTAATCCTGATTCAATACTACAATGTGGAAACTTTTTTTTTTTTTTGCATGGGCAGACACCAGGAATTGAACCCGGGTCTCCAGCATGGCAGGCGAGAACTCTGCCTGCTGAGCCACCACGGCCAGCCCCAATGTGGAAATTTTTTATTAGATTAGCTCCACAGAGACATGGCACATCCAATTGTGGGTGCGACCTTTTGATTAAGTGGAGATGTGACTCCACCCATTCCAGGTGGGTCCTGATTAGTTTACTGGAATCCTTTAAAAGCGGAAACATTTTGGAGAGAGTGAGAAACAACAGCACCGACAGAAACTTCAGAGCAGAGCTGACACAGATGCCGACACTTGGAGAACAGAGACACAGATGTTTGGAAATTCTTGGAGCCCAGCAGACGTTGCAATGAGATGTTAAGGAAGCCAGAACCTGGAGAGAGGCAAGGGAAGCCAAGAGATGACAGCCAGTCCTGGAGAAGCAAAGTGATGAACTCCCACAGGAACAGAGTCTGAAAGCAATGGAGCCTAGGAGCAAGGGACCAGCAGATGCCAGCCACGTGATTACCCAGCTGACAGAGGTGTTCCTAACCCATCAACCTTCCTTGAGTTAAGGTATCTTTCCCTGATGCCTCAGTTTGGACATTTTTATAGGCTTAGAACTGTAAACTGTAAACTTGTAACTTATTAAATTCCCTTTTTAAAAGCCATTCCATTTCTGGTATATTGCATTCCGGCAGCTTACAAACTAGGAAAATTAACATCCCCCCTATGTGGGACACGACATCCAGGGGTGAAAGTCTCCGTGGCAACATGGGATATGACACCCAAGGATGAGCCTGGCCCTGGCACCATGGCATCAACAATGCCTTCCTGACCAAAAGGGGGAAAAGAACTGTAACAAAGTAAGGTATCAGTGGCCAAGAGAGTCGTAGTTGAGTCAAGAGGCTATTCTGGAGGTTACTCTTACACAAGCTTCAGCTAGATTGCTATTTACCACAGTATGCCAAAACCCAACCAAAACCATTCTTGCTAGCTCTAAAGAATACCTAGGGCTCTATCTGAGATTCTACAAAAGTTCCATGCACTATGATTACTTTCCAGAAACCTACAACTTCCAGATATGTTCCTAGGCCAGATAAGTCCTAAAACCCAGAGGGGCCAGCCTCTCCAGAACATCAACTGGTCTATCCCTCATCCAGTATTATTGACAGCCCCTTCCAACATGAAAAAGTTAGACTGGGTGTAGCCCCAAAACCCCTAAAGGTTGGGAAAAAGATCAAAGGAGAAGGTGGCATTACAACAGAAAAGGGAGGATTTAACAAATGAGTATGACTGTTGAATCATTACATTGATTATTTATTTTAGTCTCCAGTGTCTTGGAATAGCTAGAAAGAAAAACTTAAAATTCTGGAACTATAACCCATACCAAACTCTGAAATCTGTTCTATAACTAATTGCTGCGATATGCTTTGAAATTTATTGACTTTTTGTATATATATTATTTTTCACAATAAAAAAAAATTTTTAATAGAACATTTAAAAAAAACAAAACTTCCCACAAAGGAAAGCACAGGGATAGATGGCTTCACTAGTAAATTTTACTAAACATTTAAAGAATTAATACTGATCCCAACATTTAAAGAATTAATACTGATCCTTCACAAACTCCTCTGAAAAAGAAAAACAAACAAAAGTATTAGAGGAGGTAACATTTCCTGTGATGGTTAGGTTCAAATATCAACTTGGTCAGGTGATGGTGCCCAGTTGTCTAGTCAGACAAGCACTGGCCTAAACGTTATTAACTAGCATCTAGCTAGTTAATAAAACAGAAGGCTAGTTTATTAATCCTCAGTAAGTTGACTGAATCTGTGGCTGATTACATCTACCATCAACTAAGAGTATCTTGCACAAAGAGAAAATCTCATCACTTGGGTTTAATCTAATCACTTGAAAACTTTTAAGGGAGAAGGTAGATTTTTCATTTCTTCTTCAGCCAGCCACCCTCTCCTGCAGAATTTGCTGAGGGTCTTCATTGGAGTTGCCAGCCTCCTGGCCTGCCCTACAGATTTTAGACTCATGCATCCTCACGGCTGTATAAGATACTTTTATAAATCTCATATTCACAGATACTCCTGTTGGTTCTGTTTCTTTAGAGAAACCTCACTAATATACTTCCCAGCTCATTCTATGAGGCCAGTATTACCCTGATTCAAAACTAAACAAAGACATCTCAAGAAAACTAGAGGATATTCTTTATGAATATGGATACAAAAATCCTAGGAATGCATCTGAAAACATTAATAGAATCAAGGACAAAGAAACACATGACTATCTCATTGGATGCAGAAAAAACACTTGTCAACATCAAACTCCCCTTCATGATAAAATCACTCAACAAACTAAAAATAGATGCCAACTCTCTCAATTTGATAAAGGCCATCTATGAAAAACTCAGCTAACATCATAATTTTGGTGAAATGCTGAAATATTTCCTCCTAAGAACAGTACAAGACAGAGATGTCCACTCTCACCACTTATACTCAGCACTGTATTGAAGGAAGTTCTGGCTAGGACAATCTAAATGACACTCTTGGTGTGGCTCAAAGCTCTCATCCCAAATCACACTGGTACTTTATGGTCAGCCCAATGCCTAGGCAAACAAAGACACTCTCATCAGGTAATATATTCTAAGGATTTAGAGATTACCTTCCAGAAGCTAAGGGCAAAGGCTAATCCTCTGTTTGAGCAAGGTTAAATTCTTTACTACACAATAGCAAATTCCCCAAACTAATCTACAATTCAACGCAGTATCTATTAAAACTTCAGCTGCCTTTTTTGCAGAAATTGGCAAGCTGATCATAAAATTCATATGGAAATCCAAGAAACCCAGAATCATCAAAATCTCCTGAAAATGAACAAATTTTTGGAGGACGCACATTTCCTGACTATAATACTACAGCAATCAAGATAGTGTGGTACTGGCATAAGGACAGACATATAGATAATGGAATAGAACTCAGAGTCTAGAAATAACTCCTGAAATTAAGTCAGTATATTTTCAACAAAGGTGCTAAGTCAATTAAATGTGGGAAAGAACAATTTTCAAAAATTGGTGCTGCAATAACTAAATATCCACATGCTAATGGATGAAGCTGGGTATCTACCTCATACCCACATTCAAAAACTAACTCAAAATTGATGATCAACTTAAATGTAAAAGTTAAAACTCTAAACCCTTGGAAGAAAATCCACCATTCAGTCATTATTTTGGGTTAGCAATGGTTTCTTAAACATGACACCAACAGCACAAGTGATAAAAGGAAAAAGAGAAAAAACAGACTTCAACAACATTTAAGACTTTGTGCTGTAAACAATACTGTCAAGAAACTGAAAGACCACTCACAGAATGGGGAAAATATTTGCAAATCATATATCTAGTAAGGGTTGTTTATCTAAATATGTAAAAATTCATTATATCTTAATAATAAAAAGAAAAACAACCCAATTAAATATGAGAGAAGACTTTGAAAGACATTTCTCCAAAGAAGATATAAAAATGGCCAATAAGCACAAGAAAAGATGTTCAACATTATAAGTTGCCATTTCACACCTACTGGGATGGCTATAATTAAAAAAACAACCAATCATAAGTGTTGACAAGGATGTGGAAAAAATGGAATACATACATTGCTGGTCAATTTGGCAATTGTAGAAAATGTTAAATGCAAAGCTACCATACAACCCAGCAGTCCATTCCTAGCTATGCACCCAAGAGAAAAAGAAAACATATGTCCACTCAAAAACATTTACACAGTTCCTGTCGGCCAAGACAGCAGCATTAAGATATTCCAGGATGCACTCCCCTACAGAGTCTTTGAACAACTGATAGAAACTGGCAGATTCATCTTCAAAATGGCAGAAAAAGTTAAAGGGTTGGAGTAAACAGGTAAGAGCCAAATCAAGAAACACAAGTTTAAAAATGTAGAGCCCTTGCTGGTGTAGTATGGAGCCAGCCTATACTCCCATTAAGGGTACCCAGCCCTGTTCTGGAAGGAGTAGTGTAACCCTATGTACATACTGATGGTCCTATATATCAGTGCCAATCTAGCAGGTAACCTCATGAAATACTGAACCAGGAAACTTAGTCTTGGGCTCACTCTCCCAAGACTTACGCTGTAAGCAGAAGCAGCTTTTAGACAGCTAAAGCAGTGTAAGGAACAATCAAGTCTAAGCAGCCTAGGGCAAAAGATACCTGCTTGTGGAAGTTAGATTCAGTTGTCAACTTGACCAGGTGAAGATGCCTACTTATACTGCTGTGTACATGAGCCGATGGCATGTGAACCTCATCTGTTCC